>CM031241.1:450838038-451060522 GCA_018340775.1 Taxus wallichiana var. yunnanensis | reverse complement strand
ACTTTGATGGATCATTTACTTTCCATGGTTCAGGAAGGTGTGGTACTAATTACTCCTTCTGGCGACCCCATACTTCATGATTTTCACCTTGGTTTTCCTTTCACAAATAATATTGCAAAGCATGATGCGCTTCATTTCTGGATGAAGCTCACAATCAAATGGGACATTCATCATGTTAAGATTATTGGTGACTCATAGTTAATCATCAAACAAGTCAATGATGAGTAAAAATTCAAGGATGAGAAGATCATCCCCTACAAGAAGTTGGTCGAAACTTTGAAAGAGTATTTTGTGCATATCACGTTTGAACAGATTCCAAGAGCACAAAACAAATATATAAATGCTATGGAAATCGTAGGTTCTATGTTACAAATTCCACTGGAAAGTAATGATATTCCTTTCTTTTTTGAAAATATATGCCCAACCTTACATATGACATGCCAAAATCCTTTCTGGCTTGCGATGTTGTTGGTCCCAATGCCCCATGGTATGATCCCATATTCACTTACCTTAAAGACAACACGTTCCCTCCTAAATCTCCCATGCTTTGAGAAACAAAGTCTTATCCACTGGATAGCTTTCGCCATACCCTCTTAAGAGCTACGCTCTATCGTCGTGGCTATGATGGGAATATGTTACGTTGCCTTGATACGACAGAGTCAGTACAAACAATTAAAGAGGTACATGAAGGGGTGTGTGGAGCCCACACAAACGGGAATGGTTCTAGCCAATAAATTATTGAGAGTGGGATACTATTGGCCTACCATGGAAACGATCTGCTGCAACTATGTCAGGAAGTGTGTACTCACAAAAAGTATGGAAATTTCATCCATGCCTCATCACATCCGTTACAACCCATCACAACCCCATGGCCTTTTTCCAAATGGGGACTTGATTTAATAGGGAAGCTTACCCCTACTTCATCTGATGGCCACACCCACATCATTACAGCTACTAAATATTTTACCAAGTGGGTGGAAGTTGTCCCTTTGACCTATGTAATGGGTGCTCAGATCTCAAAGTTCATCATGAATCATCTTATTTCTTTGGTATGGCATTCCTGCAACCATAGTTACTAACAATGGAAAATCATTCAAGAATAAGACCATGAAAGATATCTGTCATCAGTTTCAAATAAGATTAAAGTGGTCTACACCATATTACCCCAAGGCAATGGACAGGCCAAGGCCACTAACAAGACTTTGGTTTGAATCATGGAAAATATGGTAAGACAAGTCACAACTAGAATTTGCAAATTCACCCAGATCTTTGGGCTTACAGGACCTCTATTCACACTCCTACTGGTGTAACACCCTATTCCCTGGTTTTTGGAACATAATCTATCATCCCATTAGAAATCGAGCTTCCTTCCCTATGAATCTCTCTTAGGGATTATCTAGACAAGGATGAGGATTACAAAGTGGCTATATTGGAAGAGTTGGAACTCCTAAATGAGAAGCGCATCCATGCCCTAAATCATCTTAAAGTGTATCAACATAGATTTTCTCACAATTATAGCAAAATAATCATACCTCATCAGTTTGAGGTTGGTGATTTGGTCATGAAGGAAAATCAATTCAACACAAGGGTGTAAAGAGAGAAGAAAGGAAAGTTTGAATTGCACTTTGGTTAGGACCATATGTCATCGTGGCCAAGTATGGCACAAGAGCATACAAACTTACCCACCCCAATGGTGATGAGCCCCACGAGCCCATGAATGCCATGCACCTTAAGTGGTTATATGCTTAAACATGGCACAAAAATTAGAAAAGAAAAAAAAAAAAGAATAAAAATGATCAAAATACAAAAATTAAAATAAGAGAAATAGAAAAAGAGAAAATAGGTCATCCATAAGTGAAAACCATGCAATTATGGCACTTTGGATAGGTCCTTGGGTGAAAACTAGGTTTCCGATGCCTTAGGAGGATTCATTGTTCACAAGAATCTTGCATCTGGAGGGTACTTTTACTTAGCCTAGGGCTAGTTCTGCATCCGTATTTGTCCTCTTTGAATTAATAACATGCACTACTCAATTACAACATCTGACACTTAGATTCATCATTCAATATCTTCCATCTATTAATAAATATAGAAGCTCCTTAAACAATATCATGTCAATTTATACTCAATTACACAAATGGATTCAGCCAATATCTTCCATACACACATTCATATACATCTATCAATCTGATATCATATGCATGTATATCACATACATCATACTCATCATTCAACGCCTCTATATATATCATCTCTACTATGCACCTAATATGCACCTAACATCATATATATATGGTGGGGACTTTCCCTTCACCACTTAACTATTCTAGAAATAGGTCACATGCTATTGATAGCCACACGCCATTTTACAATTATAGCCACACATGCAAGTGCACTATCTATAGTTCTCTTGTAGTTAACTGAAGTGTCAATTCTATTCTTAGCTTGTCTCCATGCATAGATGCTTTGAACCACTTCTCCAAATATAGACAATGCATGGCACACACATCTCTACATCGTTGATGTGTTCCGCACACCATCTTCTAAAAATAGATCTCATGCTCAAAATCGGCTAAGTCCTAAATCTAAACTTGCCTTCCATGCGTGGGTCCTTCCTGTCCTTTCGCACCTTTGATCTTGGCCTTCTATCCCATGCGACTCCTTGTGTGATCTTTGACAAGTATTCTTTGATCAACATTACCCCACACTAATCTCATTGTCATCCCGACAATGGGTATCTCCAAAATTTGAAGGAAAGAATAACAATGAAAGAATAAGAATGAAAGAATGTGGATAAATAAAGAATTTATATGAGGTTATTTAAGCAACCTCCTCTGTATCAATTTGTAGTATCAGCTCTGGATACTCCTCTTTTATTATGGCCTCCAAAACCTACCATTCAGTGAGTGCTGTTCTACTTCTTTTTCTCTGGGATGTCCACAACAATGGATTCCAACTCATCCCTCACAATTTCTCCTTTCTCATTTTGCAGAACCAACACAACACTAGACATGGATGTCATCCTCCTTCCAAAAGGTCCATCTTCTACACAATCAACTTTCCAAGCTCTTCCAACCGAGTCTTGTGTGGCTCTTGTGTTGCTGCCAGGGCCTCACGCTTTTTGTTTAACCATTGACAACCTTTCTATGGCCCAATGTCTCATCTTTCATGGCTTTCTAGACCTCATTATTCTCTTCCAAGGTCTTAATGTTGATGAGCACCTCTGGAGCTGTGCATATATTTAAAGCTTGGTCCGCTTTCTTCAATACTTCTTGTAATGCCTGCAACAACCCTTCATAAGATGTGATTTTTCTCATCACAGATGCTTTCTCCCATTTGGCATCTTGTTCTGATCTTTTTGGCACTTGCATACGTAGAGTTTCATCTTCGAGCACCAAGTCCACCAACTTTCCCACATAGTGTATCACTTGAAGGAAATGTCTGGTACCTTGGGTTCCAAGTGTGGCCTTGCTTTTATTACATTGTCCCCAATCTCCTCTCGATGCTTATGAACACTTCATTCTTCTTCTGCGCAAAGTCCCTTTCCTATGTTATGCACATGCTATCTCTACATCCTTTGTCTTCAACTCTTCACAACACTTTTGATTGTGGCAGATTTGTCCATGTTTCTTCTAGCCACCTCCGCAGAAACTTTCACCAATGCATTGCTGACCTACTCATCTGACATGACAGTAGGCTTTACTATCATGTGTCTAGCCTGAGGTGCCTTCTTCAATCACCTCAAAATGCATGACTCTTCACACACATCAAATTCAGGCTCATCCATGTGGGTGTGCATCGACCATGATAGTTGCTTTTTAGTGTCACACACATAGTCATATCCTCATCCATCAACTCCCAGCCAAATAAATCCTTCTACGCTATCGTGCTCTAGAAGCGGGCATGGATAATCTTTCCTACATCCTCTCATATACCCCATGGCTGGTGGAATGTGCTCCCACTTGTCCTTCTAGACCTTTGCTTCTTAGGAACTCTAGCCTCCAAATTTGGGACTTGCATCTCCATGTCCTGAATATCCTCTCATAGTTGTTTCCTCTGGTCTTTTCTCTTCTTCTTCCTTCTCCTTTGATGCCTCACCCTTTTCTTCTATGTGCTCTGGAAGTGTAGGAGATGTAGGCATGCTCTCCTCGATCTTCCACCTCCTCATTCAACTTCAGCTTCCTCCTTCTCTCGTGGTCACTTCCTTTTGGGGAGAGTCGGGGATTTTGCGCATAGTGGTTGGGTAGCACCTTGGTCCTTGTTCTCCTAATACTCTTTAAACCTATGTGCTCCCTCTTGACCGCATTCAAGTCCTCTTCATCCCCTCTCTGTGGCCGAGGTGGTGTAATAACGCACTCAACTTCACTCTGACTTGTAGGATGTCTCCTACCCCTATGCTCCAAACCACCACTATCTTCACACTCCTCCTCCTCATCCTGCACTTTGATTTTCTCTGTGGGCTTAGGCACTGGGATATTCTCCATTGTATGCTTCCCTTTTGGTGGTGCTGGAAGTGCAAACTCACCTTCCACATATTTTTATTCTCCATTTTTGGCTTCAACTGAGATACACCAATGCTTGCCCCCACATCTACTACAACCAAACTTATTGGTTTGATATTCAACACCTCTGAAATGATTCTCTCTATATAGGTGCTTCTTCCAGATATACATACTTCTTCCTCAATGTATGGTAGTCACAGTCTACCTTATCTACATTGAAGATCAATCTATGTGCATGTCTGTAAATCTATGAATAGATTCTTGAAAATACCTTGTAGTGAATGCATAAGGTAACTTGCACCAAGGGCTCCAGACTCCATCCTTCATTGGAAAACATGTGATGCAGAAATGCTGGTATACAAAAAACTGAACTTGTTTTCCTACCACTACTGGTAGGTCCTTTGGAATGCACCACTCTTCCCAAATGCCACGCGGAGCCTATCATACCACTTCTCCACCCTTTTGTTTTACTTCATCTGTCATGGTCCCCTTGCATAGGTATTTGTTGAATCTTTCAGCTGGGGACTTGTTCTCCATGGGGTATTCCCATATTTTCTCCTTTGGTCCATCTGGTACTCCAATCTCCATGAAGACCAGTGATAGTAGAACAACCCCAAAGCTGATCTTCCCTCCTGTGCGCACTTCTTCAACTATTTTCTCTACAATATAGCCTACAATGTTGTAGATCATCCCTTCCGACATCTTTTCACGCCACATGTAACCACATAGTGTTTACTTGCATGACCACCACTCCTGATCATTTAACTTGGTAACAAGGTGTGTTGCAGCTTGTACAATTGGATAGTTCTTCAATTTATCTATGTCCATTCCACATGGACCCTTCTGTATCCCAACTCCTATTTGGTCTTTAAAATCATGGCTTTATCTGCAAGATCACCTTTTATGTCTTCTCCTGTGGCCTTCAGACTTATAACTGATGAAACAAGCACAGATGAAATTCTAACTCTACATCCTACAAAGTAGAAGAAGTCTTCATGTACCCTACTCATGAGCCACTTGATACAAGGGCTCATACTTCCCAAAATATGGAAGCTCATACAACTGATATACCCCAATTCTCTTCAAAATATTTTCACCCGCATCATCATATACTGGCATGTCATCTATATGCATTTGTTTTTTTTCTAGCCATGAGCAAGGAATCGAGCTCCTTCTTTTTCTCGAAGTCCTATGTGATTATATTCACTCACTTTGCTTTTTCTAATGGGTGAATCCCACTCTTGGCCGAAAATGACTCCTTCTGGGTATTGCATCATCTCCAAAAATGGCTTTCGGTGCCATCTCTTCTTCCTCAATGACTACCTTCTTCTTTCCTTTTACTATGCTACAGATGCCTTCTTTGGTGCCATTTTACCTTACAAATGTCTCCTCTTCAACTCTACAACTCTCGTGAATCAAACCCTAGCTCGATTCAATTATGCCCTAGGTGGAAACTTCATAACCTAACCCTTTTTATCTCTCTCCCTTCTTCACTCAAACCCTTCACCACCGGGACGCAAGCTTCTTATAGCATAGATCTAGTTGTCACTCTTGGTTTCACACCCTTCACACCTTAACTCGATCACTCGGCTCTTCACACTTGGCTCTTCTCTCAAATACTCTTAGTTGCAATGGTAAAAATGAATCCACATCCCATCCTTATATAAATTTTTCAAATTTTGATGCATTTATTACTCCTCACCTACCAAATATCCCTTCATTCATTGACCAAATCCATTCATTCCATGCGGTACATCTTCACCCAACTATAACCTTCTAGCATGCCTTCCTACCCTCTGGTCACAGACTTCTCTTCAGCACGCACTCCTACACCCGAGTACCTCATCACTGTACCTTCTCCTGGTAGCTATCATGGCCTCCACTTACCTCACATTATATTGTTCTTTCATTCATCTCCATCCTTGGTCACTTTTGAGAAGCAATCTTCTTTTGACTTAAAGCACACCCATAATAGCTTATTCCTTTCACCTTTCAATTCCCACAATCTTTTTCTTTGATCACTACAACCACCCCACACTAAAAGTATGTGCAGTCCTCTCGCATATAAACATTCTTCATACAATAATTAGCTTCATGCACAAGCAAGCACTTATTATTACACAAACAACAACTAAATTGACAAAGCATAGCGATAATGAAGGAAATACATTAAGGAAATACATAATTGAAAACCTAAACTAAATGGCAATACTACCTTATTACAAACACCAAGAAGACTTATTTATAGTAGGGCTTCAACCTACTCCCATTAAAGTAACCAGGTAGCCATGTTCCATCAAGTGCTTCTAACTGGCATGCACCTGATTCAAGTATAGAAGTGATAACATACGGCCCCAACCAATGTACTTTGAGCTTTCCTGATGGCGCAAGAACTTTGAGTCATAAAGAAGTACCATTTGTCCAATCTCAAACTTCTTATCCTTATGTTTTTGTCATGCCATGCCTTCTTCCTGGCCTTTTCCTACTTCTGACTCCATCATGCTATGGCTCAACGCTCATCCAGTTGAATCATCTTTTCAATACATTCTTCTAAATCCTGTTCATCAGCTAGACCTCCAACGCATGCACAATGCGCAAAGAAGGTAACATAAATTCTATAGAAGAACAACTTCCACGCCAAACACCAACTAAAATGGTGTGGCTTTGTTCAATCTCTTGTAAGTTGTTCTATATGCCCAAAGAACAACTGACACTTTTCATCCCAATCCTTTCTTCCAACATCACATATTTTTGTCAAAGTCTGGCCCAAAATTTTGTTGAAAGGCCTCAAGCAGTTCCATTTTCCTAAGGATGGTAAGGTGTAGTTTTATGGTGTGCAACCATAAACTCATCTAATAGGATCCTGATTGTCTCATTCAAAAAGTGTGTACCTCTATCACTTGTCAAGCTTAAAGGACATCCATATCATGTAAGAACATTCTCCCATAGAAATCTAGCTGTTGTAGCTTACCGTATATATCTTTCGTAGGTGTTGCTTCTGCCCACCGTGTAAGATAATCTATGTGTAAGTAATGATATAGCATGATCCATTCCTATGCACGTGTGGCTGGTGAAATAGGTCCTACAAAATCAATGGCCCATTTCTCAAATGGTTCAACACTAGTAATTGGTCTCAAAGGCATCTCATCTCTTTGCCTAGTTTTCCTAGGTGCTGACAATGATCACACACCTTACAATAATCTTTACAGTCTTTATACAATGTCTCCCACCATAATCCAACAATTAAGATCTTCCGAGAAGTCACATCACCTACATAATGGCCTCCTACAATACCACCATGAGCTTCTTCCATGATATCCTTGCGCTCATGCTCTAACACACAACGATGTAATACTTCATCTCTTCCTAGCTTGTAAAGGTCACCACTGATTAACATAAATGGTGTCACGTATAGCAAGTTGCTTCTTTTCTAATGATTTCATTCCTTCTGGTGCCATACCTTGTTCATAGAAAGACAACAATGTCTTCTAATTCCATGGGCATGTTGTAACCTATATAACTATGCATCCGATCATTGTTTCTTCAATTTTCTATGCATCCTCTCTAAATTGATTCTAGATAAATGGTCTGGTCCAGAATTGCTTTTCCCTAGCTTCACCACAACTGTGAAGTCAAACTCTTGAAATAGGAGCACCCATCTACATATGTGCCCCTATAAGATGGGCTTGTTTACCAAGTACTTCAATGCCATGTGATCTATATAAAACACAAATGGTGTTGCTAACAAGTACTATCAAAACTTGTACAATGCATAGATCATTGACAAAGCTTCATGCTCTGTAGTTGTATAATTCCTTTCAAGAGAGTCAACTTCCTACTAGCAAAATAGATTGATGATCTATAATACCTTCACCAGTTGAGCTAACACAACACCAATGGCCATACCAGAAGCATCCACATGCACATGAAATGGTTTATCCCATGAGGGAAAGTGCAGAATGGGCATGCGGTAGTAAGTTTCTCTTTTAATATCTCAAACATGCATGCTGCATTTTCTCCCCAATAAAATGTACCTTTCCCCTTCAACAATTCTTCCAAGGGTGCAAAAATTTTGGCATACCCTTTTATGAATTTTCTATAATATCCTATATGACCTAAAAATCCACACACCTCACTTTGACTGGTAGGTGCTTCCAGGCCTAAAATGACTACAACCTTGGCTGGATCAACTAGCAAACCTTCCTTGCAGATTATATGTCCTAACAATATCCCAAATGGCATAGAAAATATGCACTTCTTGATGTTCAAAGAGATACTCAATTGTCTAGCATCATTCAAACATTAAGCGCAGATTGTCACAATGATCTTTCACAAGCCCATATACTATCCAATCATCTAGGTAGACTGTAAGAAGTTGTGAATAAAATATTTGAATGCTTGAACAACTATGCGTGAGAATACAACAGGCACATTTTTTCAATCCAAAAGGCATCACAATATAGGAAAAACTACCCCATTCAGTAGTAAATGTTGTCTTTTCTTGATCCTCCTGAGTGATCCTAACCTGATGATACCCAGAAAATCCATCTGTGAAAGAATATATTTCACACCCTACAACTCCTTCTAGTATTTCCTCAGTGAATGGCATAGGGAATGGATCTGTGACACATGCAACATTCAGCTCCCTAGTCCACACATATCCTAATCCATCCATCCTTCTTGATACTGATCACCATTGGGCTAACCCATTCTGACTCATCAAGGGGCTTGATAATTCCAGATTTCAACATTTTATCAATTTCTTCTTTTACCTTTTTTCACATAAATTAGGATTCATTCTATAAGGTCTCTTTCTAACTGGTCATGCACCATCCTTAAGTTTGATCTTCATTTCCCCAAGTGATTCATGCATGCCTTTAAGTTCATGATATCCTCGAGGGAATAAGTCCTAATAATCCCTGAGTAACTCATGATTTTTTCTACCTCCGAGTCTGACCAAGTAATCTCCAATTATGGCCTCCTTAGGCTCAACCTCCAACCTATATTCACCTTCTTTGTCTTCATGGGTTCATGGGTGCATGTATCCTTGTCTGCACTGTCCAAGACCTCACACACCCATGTGAATGTTCAATATCTAGGTTCTCAACTTCCTCATCATCCACGATGTAGACCATCTTTCCTTTCTCTTTCTCAAGGAAAGCACGCTCAAGTAGTTTGGAGTCTATTTCTTCTTCCTTTTCAAAACATGCTCCAAACTCTATCTCACCGAATAATTCCTGAATATGCTCTTCTTCTTTTGCACTATCTCCCATAGTTAAGCACTTGACAAATTTTAATGCCTCTTCTACAGAGGTTGAGTCGAGAAGTAGTCAAATGTCTGATCATACCTACAGCCAAATCTTGCTAGTTCCTAGTTTCTCTATGTAGTTCTACATATACATACCAAGCACGTGCACATCCTTGGAGCATGTGAATACAATCTATGCACCCAGAGTGAAGGTGGTAATGCTTCCTGTCCTACTGTCCAGAGTCTCTCACACTGCTGAATGTGATGTTGAACAAGTTGATCACCATGATAAGTGCAATTTTGTAGGTGCATTGTTCCTTATAAACCTAGTAGACAAAGCTATTCCAATCTCTTCCCAGTGTATAAGATTATCTCTATGGACTACCCACCAACACTACTATCCCACGCAGTGTATATACTAACATATCTCTCTCTTTAACTTGATCTATCCCACTATGTTTCCATGGCCTTCAAAAATGCAGGAGATCTTCTTCCCCGTATACCAAGGTACTATGCTACCTATCCATCAATTAAATGAAATCCATTCTTACGCAACCACCACTTTTCACCTCATGCCCTACTAATTCATATGTACCATGAGCCCAATTATCACAAGAAATACTCATAGTATCACTAATAGAATGAGAATCCTCCCACTGTAGGATGCCTTCCTTTTGATGGCTCATTGACCTCTGGGTCCTGAATAACACGTACATAAACTCTGTTTAAATCCTCCTCACTTAGAGGCTCAACATAGGGTGTAGAATTCCCATCTGTCAAAGGTATCACAACCCTTTCCTCCTTGTTTTCAAAGCTGATATATCCCTTATTGAATCTCAAGTCAACATTATTCGCATAACACCAAGGGCATCCAAGCAAGGCTGGAAAATTGTCTACTTCTTGCAAGTGCTAATACCTCAAAATCCCCAGTGAACTTGGCCCTTGTATAGTTATAGATGCATCTTTCAAACTCCTATGGGAGTGGCCTTAGTCCAGTTTTCCATAAATAACACATTAGATGATGGCTGCAATGGAGGCCTCCCCATTTGTACCCATGCATCTAATGTCAACACATTTACTTCCACACCTGTATCGATCAATATGTTGCTCAAAAGCCACCCATCCACAACAACATTCAGAGTAATTTCTTTGTCATAGTCAATGCTATCAGGGGGAATATTTGCATGTAGAATCTATCATCCGGTCTCAAGACTTGCATGCATGTGGAGTGTTCCCTTTTAACCAACTTCCTAATAGTGGAATAATGTTCTCCTAGCGCAACATCTTACACACCTCCCATAGATCATCATATCATTAGCTTTGAATATCTCTATGCTTTCTTCTCTCCCTTTAGGTATCTTTATCTCACCCTTGAAGATTCCTTAGCACTTCCATGGTATCCTGGTAAACTTCCTTCTGATGAGCAGATCTAGGTACCTCGCATGCAAAACCTCCTCCTTGGTAATCATAGGCTTCTGGTGCAATGCCTCTCACGCATGCTTACTTCAAAGCATGTGTAGTAATCTTCACTATCAATGCCTCAGGTCCTTCTATTATCTTGGGCATCCATTGATCTCCTACCACGCACTAGATTCTAACCATCCCGACACCTTTGTTTTCTTGCTTATGCTTGCTTACTCGATGCTCATATAAGTCCGGGCACTCTTCATAGCTATGGTTCTTCCCACAGAAAGAACATGCATTATTCTGAGGACATTCACACCTATAGTGGTCAAGAGATCCACACGTATAACATGTTCCATGAGGGAACTCTCCTCTTCCTCCACCTCAGCCTCATCCTCCATATCCACCATGATATCCATGTCCCCTTCCATGACCTCCTTCAAAATGCCCCTCATTCCTATCATAGCACATTTGATTATGATCCTAATCCTAGTGCTCATTCCTACCCTTAGAATTATCTGTTATACTTGTTTATGTCATACTCCAATGTCTATGGCATCCTGGATCTGACCAATCAACCAACAATCCTCAGTATCATGGGTCGTGGACCTATAAATCTTGCAAAAGCAAGATACATTCTTCCTTATCACATGTCTGTAACAAAGGATAAGTGACTCACATCATGATTCAAATGAAAAATCTCACAGTCCAATAGTAATGAGAGCATATAGATCTATGAGGGAAACTATCCTTGGTGTGACCTTCCACTTCACAATCTGTACACCAAATTCCTGAGCACATTTCATGGGCTGAATTTGCTGATAGCTTCTCTAACTACTTTTCCATAGCTGTAATTTGTGCTCTAGAAATGGACTAACGCCAATGTCAATGCTCCCAACTACCTCAACATGCAAAGCTACTTCCAGTGCTTCATGGATCCGTGTATGTCTTATGTGACAACACCCTTCTAAAAGGTGTAATCAATCCTCCAACGAACCATTGTGCATGCTGGCTAGCATGGATATCATAAGACAACTTAGATAGAAGTGTCTTAAAATGAGCATCATACTCACGTACACTCTCAGTAGTGCCTTGCTTGATATCTTTGAGCGCACTTATACTCTTCTACTCAAACTCAGGGATATGGAACTCTTTCAAGAAAGCATCCTTCAGTGCTACATAATCCACACAAGTTTGATCAGGGTCAAACTTCCTATACCAGCTATGTGCATGCCCCTATAATGTAGTAGCGAATTGACTTGCCTTTCACTCAACAGCTGTAATCCCTTTAGCATGCCACAAGATTTCACACATATGCACATGTTCAGGTAACATCCTCTATACCTCTATACTCCAGAGATGAAGAGACATCTCCATATAGATATTCTGTGGTTGTTGCGGACCTTGACCACCTGATCCAGAACCTCCTGGGTTCCCTCTACCTCCAGAACCACCAGATCCACTGGAACTAGAACCACCTATACCTCCTGATCCTCCACCTATAGTTGGAGTAGGACCTATAGATGTACTCCCCGTGCTCCGACAAGTAGTACTATACTGAACCCCTACAGTCTATCTATGAGATAGTAGCTCCACTTCCGAGAGGTGAATCCAACATTCTACGCTCACATTCTTCATGTGATGATGCACTAAGAATGCTCCTCCATATAACATTGAAGTCCGTTTTTCCTACCCATTGATGTACTTGATCCCTGACTTACTCCTGCTCTCCTACTTCCCAAGTTAGCTTGCTGGTTACTTATCATACTAGATACTAAAAACCAAGCACAAAGGCTAGGTCACTAGGTGGATTAAGATGCGCACCTACGTGGCCCAAGTAGTCTCTTACTGGTGCACTTCTGTGTGAGGCCGAGAAGGGATCTCTATCATGCTTTCCAAGATGGGGGAGTTCTTGATGCTCTAGCTCCATGTCTTCTACGTGAGCCATAAATCCTTCACGAGCCATCTCTCTCCTCAACACCATACTTTCTACAATGGAACATTGCTTCTCTATTTCCCTCTCACATGCCTCATTATACTTAAGCCACCTTTCCTCTCTCTTTTTTTTTCGCCACTAGGTCTACCATCTTAATACCAAACCTGTTCCTCCCTTCGCACATGGTGAAGTTTAGTTAGCCATCGGTTTACTTTCCAGTTCAAAGTTACCATTAAGATCTTGATCACCAATGAGAATACCTTGCAAATATGTTCCTCTTGGATACCTCAAAAACTAAAATTCAGCTACCTCTGGGCAAGAGTACGTCAAAATTGAATATTCCAGAATATAACTATTTAGAACACCATGAAACCATGTATCCACCATGTGAGTCCAAATCAGATCAACATCATAAAGGGCCTAAAATTCTTCCTTGTGTCCAAACAAGTGCGTGATATCTCCAATTCCACTGAGATGCATAAGCAATAAGCCACTCGTATAGTTCTACTAGAAAGATAGCAAAAATCTCTCATATAAGTTGTCATATAGTTCTATTTCTACCCAAGTGCATGTGTTAAACTCAGATCCACTACTTGAACCATCATGCATATTCTTCCTCCAGATCATGTATCCATTCCTCAATACTTGCTAGAGTTAACCGGTACGTCTTCATCGCGAACCATCCTAAAAACAACTAAAAAGAGGTCCCGGCAATGGAACCAATGATGCAGCCTAGAATTTGCAAGATAACACCCTAGTCACGCTTGGCACATCACTCAGCCTAGACTAAGCGCTCACCCAAAGCGCACAAAGGTACCAGTCCTCTTTAGGGTTGTTGTAACAGGATGTTAACATGATGAAGGAAGAAACATATAGATTCATAACTAATCCATCATTCTACAATGCATGCTACCCACAAGATCTATGAAAGAACAAGCTTAAAAATAATCATCATTGAATTAATAACATGCACTACTCAATTACACAGAATGACACTTAGATTCAGCCAATATCTTCCATCTATTAATAAATATAGAAGCTCCTTACAGTACTATCAATTTATACCAAGGCATATGGATCACATAATCTACATATGATTTTTTACATCCGTTACACATCATACATACATCATCTCTCTATCATACCACACTCTCGTGTTACATACAAAATCATCCCTCTACTATGCACCTAACATCATATATATAGGTGGGGACTTTCCCTTCACCACTTAACTATTCCAGAAATAGGTCGCATGCTATTGATAGCCACATGCCATTTACAATCATAGCCACACATGCAAGTGTGATATCTATAGTTCTCTTGCAGTTAACTGAAGTGTTAATTCTATTCTTAGCTTGTCTCCATGCATAGACACTTTGAACCGCTTCTCTAAATATAGATAATGCATGGAGCGAACATCTCTACATCGTTGATGTGTTCCGCATGCCATCTTCTAAAATTCACCTCGGAAAACCTTGGAAAAACACAAAAACATTCAAAAATGTTAGAAAATAAAAACAATAGAATTTGTTTTCAAAAAAATCAAAACAATAAAAATTGTTTCACATAAAATCAAAACAATAGAAAATTATTCACAAAAATCAAAACAATAGAAAATTGTTTCATAAAAATCTAGACAATAGAAAAGTGCTTCAAAAACAAAACAATCTCTTCACAAAACATAAAAAACTTTAGTTTACTTCCTTTATCTTGTTTCTTGCTTTACTTGTTTGCTTGTATAGTTGCTTCATATTTATACATTTGTATAGTTTTTTGCTTCGACATAATTTGTTAGGATTCATCTTTTTTTCTTAGATTAGATCTATTCTTACTTGTGCATATTGAAGTGTGTTTTTGCATGCTTTGGTGTATAATGGTACATTATTGTGTTGATTCATTTTGTTTCTTATTAGCATTTGATTGTGTTTGCTTGTTACATCTACATTTTTTTGTTATCACATCATCATATTTCCATCAATATCATCACATCTAACCTCATCTATACATCATATAAATAAAAATCTAAGTATACATCACACATGAATGCTAAGCTAATCATCACATATCATATCATCAAATGGGGGCAAGAGGGATCAAAAATATCAAAATCTATCCCCCCGCATCAATATCATCATATCATCCCATCCACTAAATCTACAACATCACATGAGCAATACATTTGATATCATCTACAGATCTATCATCTAAAAATCAAAGCACATGCGATACATCAAATATCATGGATACATATAAATAGAGGTACCGAATCAGATAACATCATTACACATCCATAAATCCATGTAATCAATCAAAACAATAATAAACTCCATCATCTCATAACACATGTGTCATGTCAAAAATGTCCATATATATACATGTGTAGTATGTCTGTCTCAACAAGGATATACATCATCAAAAATGCCTTCATCTGAGGCATACATCAAAAATGCTATACATCGATCGAGAATGCTACTGCCTTCATCAGAGGCATATATCAAAAAAATGTTGTACATCGAGAACAGGATGCTCATAGCCTTCATCAAGAGGCAAATGTATCAATACACTAATCAATCAGGGATGAATGGAGCCCTCGGATGGGATGGATGGTCTTCCTCGTGGAGGACCCATAGACCAGTGCACTAGGTAGCCCTACGATTCCCCCTTTGGTTGCTCCACCGAGGCCTCGAGGCCTCTCTCGAACTCGTCAATCAGCTCGATTCTGGCTATATGAAGGTGCCCACCACTAGTCGGAACTACCTTGTAATAGAAGAATCTGTAGTATGAAGATCTTCCCTCTGTGGTAGCCAAGTCTATGTTAGTGCGAGTTGTCACTGTTTTCCCATCTATGCATCAAAAGGGTGCGTTATCTATGCTAATAGTCAGGAAACCTCATCCCGACACACTTCTTGTTATGCCCTTAACCGATCTCTCTCCAATGTTATGGGCTATAGCGAGCTTGTGTGTACTATAGAAGACTCATCACATGGGCCATCCGAGATGCCATCGCTTATCTGCAGGAAGTGAACAAATCCATATCCTTCCCCAAATCTGGCCTATTCCCGCTCTCTTTATCACAAAAAAATATGAGATTGGGCTTGATCTTTGTCATTGTAACCTCTGCAGGCTACTCCATAGGGTAGCTATTTGTACCACCGAGCGCACCACATGGGCCATGTCCATGTATTTTTCAATGTATCTATTTAGGGTCCTAACCCCCTGATCTCACAATCTAAGTATGGGTCCTCGTGCATGTCCCTATCTTGCCCCATGCTACCTCTATCCCTATACTGTCTTTGGACCTTTCCCGTCATGTGGCTTCCCATCAAATGGATCATCTGGGTCATAAACTCTGCACATTCCCCTCGTAACTACTATAGGGGATATCTGGTGGTGGTCGAACACCTATTATCCACCTCATCGGTATGGTCAGCACCACAGTAAAATAGTGGCATACCAATCCATGTAGTTGGTTGTAGTACCTGGGTCTCTGATTTGTCGGGTTGGGTCCCATGCCTGTGGTACCACCTGTAAAAAGCTAACCTTTAATCAAGCCACTGTATACATGACCCCATGGTTTACCTCTCCGCATCTCGTGAGCATACCAAAGATCTAGATGTGGAACCCCTACACCTCGCATAGGCTATCGTTGACATCACTCTACCTTGTAAAACTTTGTGATGTAGTTACGACTGCTAAGAAGAAAGTGCTCCACCGCACAGACACCAAGCTCTACTCCATCCTCGGGCCACTGTATATGCCTATAGGGCCTCCATATAATATCTCTATCTAGCATCTCATCGAACTCTCACCAATAATGGTACATGCTGCCTAGGTTCCCTCGTACGTCATCACCTATAGAAACCCAAGCCATGTATGTCGGCTCCTTCAGACTTGGGCATGTAATGCACCTATAGGGCACCCGATCGCTATGTGATCCCAAGACCAAATATGTAGTAAGGAGGCCAGCCCCACCATCTTCTGACGGTGGTAGGTAATCAAATGTAGATCCCAATATAGATGTGATAAGTATACACTAGCCCCAACAGTATTGCTTGCCACTAAATACTCCATGCACCAGCATCATCAAACCCATCGAAAGGATGTCCTTGTCTTATCAGTGAGTAAAAACCCATTGATAAGTGACATCACGTAGAGTGGCCCCGGTGTAAAGTCGATCAACTATGCACTCATGCAATGAAATTGTCATGCCATCGTGGGGTATCTCATCACGGTCAAAAAGGTCATTGATCACTACCCTTGATCCACCCAAGGTCACTTGTGTACTCAATCATCGAGCCTATAATAGGTATGCATAGGATCCATCCATACGTCCTCCAAAGTAACTGTCATCTCTCCTGTCGGGAGCCTAAAGCACTGGCTCTCGCTATGCCACCGCTCAATCAACATGGTCAGTAGACCATGGTCTAGTGTGATGGAGGGCATGCGAGTTATAGGGGCCTAGGCCCACCACCTCCAATAGTATCACCATCGCATTGATCTCCTTTGTGCATTCTCCCTTCATCTCTCGCTATGCGGGTGTGTTACTCTCGCGTCTATAATATGGGAAACTATCTCTGAAAACCATTTCGTATGTCAACTACTAACATTTCTTCTAATTCATGCCTATCTTTCTTTAAGATTCATCTACAAATCTTAATTTTCTTCTAAGTGTCATCCTTTTTGGCATTTTTCTTCTAAGTCTCTCATTCATCTATTCAATGTGCTTGCACACCCTTTAGGGCATGTGTGAACCTGGGCATGTGCGATCCCATTTTTGGCACACACACTTGTGTATCCACCTACGGGTGCTTGTGCCATTCTTTGTGTGCCTGCGCATGCATACATGTGTGTGTGGTGTGTGTGTGTGTGCTATCATTTTGGTACATGCGTGTGTGTGCATGCATTGAGGACATGGGTGTGGGCACACATATGCTTTGTAGGGCATATGTGCATGGGTGTACATGCCTATTAGTGCTTGAGTGTGCACGCATGCACTTCAGGGGTGCCTGCACCATCTTTGGAACACCTGCACCCCCGCGCATGTGCGCCTGTGCCATACCCTAACCTAACCCTATTCTATCATTAATTAAGGGAATTAATTATGATAATTGACTAAGAAGGTTAAGTTACTCATGAAGACGCCATCGTCGACATACCGATCATACCCCTGAACTATATCAACACGTCTCATACGGTCTCGTGCTCTCACCATCATCCTTATCATTATCGGGTCTCGCGTGGTAAAAATTAGGCAGTGGTTGGTAACAAATGAATTACAAGAATAATGCGACCTTTGATTCAATAAAGGTATATCAGCTTCCGAACAAGGAGGAATGGGTCATAATACCCCGGCTGGTTGATGGGAAGTCAACACCCTATATTGAACCATTGGGGAAGAAGTTCTAGATAGGAAGAGGAAGAGGCCAAATCCCTTGTCACAGGAGCCACCTCTCAGGAAAAAGTAGAGGGTGGAAGAGGAAGCTGACTCGGAGGAGACCGATAGCTTGGAGAAGTACATGGGTAAAAGAGAAGGAGAGAGTGAAGAAGATGACAACAAGGAAGATGAGCCTGAGAAAGACCAGGAGCCACATGTGTTCAACGTGTATGACTTAGGAGAAGAGAGCAGGGGAAGAGAAGCAAGAGTTCGTATTCACGTGACACAAGGGCACCCAAGATGAGGAATGCTTATGTGGTTCCATTTTCTTATGGGTGATAGGGTGTAGTCTTGTGATGAGCCACCACGAACTCGATAACAGGATCCTCATGGTCTCATTCAAGAAATGCGTACCCCTATCGTTGGTCAAACTCAATGGGCATCCATACCTTGTGATAATGTTCTCCCACAAGAACCTTTGTGCATGTGGTTACTATGCAATATTTATTCGAGATACCTCTACCCACCTTGTCAGGTAATCCATGTAAGTGATGACATAACATGACCCAGTCCTACACGCCGCTGGTGCAATAGGTCCTACAAAGTCTATTGCCCACTTTTCAAAAGGCTCCACGCTAGGGATAGGGTGCAAAGGTATTTCATCTCTCCTTCCTAGTTTTCCAAGGCACTAACAATGGTCACATGCTTTACAATAGTCTCTATAATCCTTGTATAGGGTTTCCCACCACAAACCTGGCATTAATATCTTACGCATGGTGGCATCTCCTGCATAATTCCCACCCACACTTCCTCCATGTGCTTCCTCCACACCATTGATGTTGGACCCCTAGAATATTGACCAAGTATGAAGGCGCATAGGTGTGCAAGGTCCCATTTATGGAATGGTGGGGGAAGGAAAAAGCAAGTAAAGAAGGGTCTAGGAAGCACATAGCACGCACGATGCGTGAATGGTTTGGGACTTAGTCATTTTGGACATCCGGAGCAGAACACGTGAAAAGCATGACCCGGTTACACGTGGATAAGATGTCAGCCTAGCGATAGGTTGGCCCAAGAAAGAGCATGCTGCGATGGAATCTTCTAGAAGAACATCATGGAACAAAGTGGAGAGCTCAAGCCTAGAGAAGCATGCTCGCATGGAGGACCACATTTGGACACTTGGCACCGAAGCTGAGGGCACCTTTGGAGGGCAAGTTGCAGTCAAGGAAAGCTATAAATATAAGTTCTCAGAGAGACATATAGGAGAGATATAAATAAAAATATCCATATAGACACCTGAGAGAGTGAGCGTGAGCTTAGAAATGTTGTGAGGAATCTTTTAGTGAATAGTTATATTTGGTAGTGAATAGTTAGTTCGTAAATTTTATGCATGACTTATGGTCTGCTGCATTTGTGATCCTCCCTCTGTAATGGTCCTATGGATGTAATAAGATTTCCTATTATAATATATACATGAATATCAATGATTTTGATGCATATTTCTCTCTTATGAGTTCTCTTTCCTTTCATGATAAGTATGAATGCTTGTATGTTTCTTTCTGTTACAATACATGTTATGGATTCTATTAAGCAACCGATCTAAAGTGACTGCAAGGATCTAGAGGCCGTTCTGAGCCCTATGGTTCTTATATGTCTTAACTTCCTTTCTGAAATCTCTTACACTAATCATAGATGATGTTTCCCACTAAACTCACATAAAAGAGAGACTCGGTACCTATACGTGCCTCGGGTGAGTGCTCAGCTTTCACTAGGTGATAGGCCGGTGCGCATGGGGTTCCTTTCTTTTGTGATAGGAGTGATTGAAATGTGTGTTTGTTACACCCTTTGTGGCTTTATTGGGGCATATCATATGTATGGAGGGCTTCTTTGGTAGATCCTATTGCTAAGGTTGTAGTTATTGTTGGGTTAATGGAGCCTACTAGCTTGAGCGCAGTGTGTTTGGATTCCACTGCCATATGGGCTATTATAGAAAATTTATTAAGGGATATGCAAAGATCACCGTGTCTTTAGAGGAGCTGCTTAGACATAGAAGTGTCTTCCATTGGGGAGAGGCACAACAGAGGGCATTTGATACATTAAAAGATAGGCTTATCACCGCACCTATATTACATTTTCCCTCTTGGGACAAGCCCTTTCATGTCCATGTAGATGCCTCAGGGACCACCATTGGAGTAGTGCTTGCACAGCCAGGTGAAGGAATTGTTGATCATCCTCTATGTTTTACAAGCAGGAAGTTGACACCAACAGAGTAGAATTATACCACAACTGAGCGCGAGGCATTGTCAATGATCTACGCACTTTTCAAGTTTAGACAATATTTACTGGTAACACCCTTTGTGTTTTACACCGACCACATGGCATTAAAGTATTTGGTGAACAAGCCCATTCTACAAGGGCACATATGTCGGTGGGTGTTGTTGTTTCAAGAATTTGAATTCACCATTGTAGTGAAGCCTAGAAAAAGAAATTATGGGCCTGATCATCTGTCAAGAATTGATTCAGGGGAGGATGTGCAGAGTATTGAGGAAACAATGCCAGACACGTAACTATTTAGGTTGCGGTGCACGCCCTCAAATTTGGAAGAGATTGTAGTATTTTTAAAGGAAGGTGTGGTTCCAGAAGGAATGAAGACATAGGATAAAAATCAATTGGCCATACGCACCACGCCGTATATGTTAATAAGAGGAGACTTATAAAAGTTGGGATGTGATGAAGCTTTGCAGCAGTGTGTATTAGAGCATGAGCACCTAGCCATCATGGAGGAAGCACATAGAGGAAGTGCGGGTGGGCATTATATAGGAGATGCCACCACGCGTAAGATATTAATGGTAGGTTTGTGGTGGGAAACCCTATACAAGGATTGTAGAGACTATTGTAAAGCATGTGACCATTTTCAGCACCTTGGCAAACTAGGAAGGAGAGATGAAATGCCTTTGCGCCCTATCCCTAGTGCGGAGCCTTTTGAAAAGTGGGCAATAGACTTTGTAGGACCTATTGCACCAACGACACATAGGACTAGGTCATATTATGTCATCACTTAAACGGATTACCTAATAAGGTGGGCAGAGGTAGCTCTGACTAAATATTACATAGCAGCCACAACGGTAAGGTTCTTGTGGGAGAACATTATCATGAGGTATGGATGCCCATTGAGTTTGACCAGCAATAGGGGTACACATTTCTTGAATGAGACCATGAGGATCCTATTATTAGAGTTCATGGTGGCTCATCACAAGACTATGCCCTATCACCCACAAGTAAATGGAACCACAGAAGCATTCAACAAAATACTGAGTCATACCCTGACCAAAATTTTGTATGTCGGAAGACAAGATTGGGATGAGAAAGTATCGGTAGTATTGTGGGCTTATAGGACAATGTATAAATGGTGAACAAAGCCACACTTTTTCATTTGGTGTTTTGCGAAGAAGATGTTTTTTTGGTTGAATTTATGTTGCCTTCTCTACAAATAACGCACATAGGAGGGTTAGCCAATGAACAAGCACTGGAAGAAAGGATTGATGAGTTAATGAAACTAAATGAGATACAATCACTTGCTAGGTGGAGCCAAACAATAGAAAAAGAAAAGAAGAAGGCTTGGCATGATCACCACATTAGAAACAAGAAGTTTGAGGTTGGGTAGTTGGTGTTACTATATGATTCTAAGTTTCTACCGCATCTGCGAAATTGAAAGTCCATTGGTTGGGTCCTTTCACAATCTTGTACATACTTGATTCAAGCACATGCCGCTTATAAGTCTTGGATGGGATGAAGTTTCTGGAAACTTCAATGGGAGTAGGTCAAGCCCTTCTATAAATAAGTCTTCTTGGTGTTTGTAAATAAGGTAGTTTTTCCAGCTAGTTTAGAAGTTTCCTTTATGCATTTCCCTTTCTTGTGTTTCCCTTTTGCATTATTATTTCATTTTACACCTTGGGTGCCAATAACCTTATTAATATTTTAGAGAATTTGTGAGTGCACACAGGAACACACATCGTTTTAAGTATGGGGTGGATAAATGTGAAGGAGAGCATGATTAGAGTGCTAAGGAAGTTGTGTTGAAAAGCCATGTTGAATGGCCCAAATTGAAAGAGGTGTATGAAGATGGAGGAAGAATGGTTGGTGCCAAGATAAAGCTACTCGTAGATCCTACGTGCGAAGGAGGAGAAAGTGAATTTAAAAACAAGAGGTAGGTGAGAGCAAAAATCAAGACAAAAGAAGTTCCTTCGACACGGGTTACACACGCACAAGAGTCACCTGTTGTGTTGGATTGGTTTTATGCCTAGAAGTTTGGAGGATTTTTCGTGTAGGTTGGGCATGTGAGTGAAAGCGCTGAAGATGAGATTTGTTTGAAAAAGCCACATTAAATGGAAAAAGTATGGTGGTAGGTGAAGTAGCATTTAATGTTCAAAAAGAGAAAAGCTATAAGTAAAGGGTCGAGGCACTTTCATTTTCACTTTGCAAAATAGAGAAAGAAGCGAGTTTTATAAACTAGGGTTTCCAGATTTGATCGAGTGAAGAAATATCTATGAGATTGAAGCATGAGCAGCCAGTTTGATTTTGCAAACTAGAAGGAAGGGGTTACACGGGCATGAAAAAATTTGTAAGGAGGCAGACTGTCTTGTGGAATTTTATTCCGGTTAGGGTTGACAAACTAGGGAACGAGTTCAAGATATTTTATATCACGATTTGAGATCGGAGGTTGGAAGAAGTGGAAGGATAGAGTAACAAGGAGGGAGTGAAGTGATAAGAGGACCTCGATAATGGCACCTAAGAAAGGAAAGGGCAAGGGCAAGGCCAAACAACAAGAACTCAACGTGAACATGAATGAAGAATGTTATGCAGAGATGCAATACCTAGATGGCGTAATGATGGGAAAGGAGATGGAGAAGATTGTTGACACCTTAGGTGCCTAGGGAATTGGCTTGAGTTTTGATGAGGTGAGCATCCTGATTAGTGACCTTTGTCAAAAGGCATAGAGTGAGGTCAATATATGGAACAAGTTAGAGGTAGACTTACGAAAGTATTTTCCCCTTGGAGAGTTGATCCCCCTCATTCTTCATTCTTCCCCAATTCTTTTATTCCTTTATTAGTTTACAAACTGTAAGACTACACCTTAGTTCTTTAAGGCAACCTACATCTTGGTTAAGTGGAGTGTTTCCGTGGACAAAGAAACATGTGTCATGTGGGGTGATGTTGGACCCTGGAATATTGACCAAGTATGAAGGCACGTAGGCACACAAGGTCCCAATTATGGAATGGCGCGCAAGGAAAAAGCATGCAAGAGAAGGGTTTGAGGAAGCACATAACACACGTGACATGTGAAAAGGTTCGGGACTTAGTCATTTTGGATGTCCAAAGTAGAACACATGAAAAGCATGACCCGGTTGCACGTGGATAAGATGTCAGCCTGGCGATAGGTTGGCCTAGGAAGGAGCATGCCTACGATGGAATCTTCTAGAAGAACATCATGGAATAAAGTGGAGAGCTTAGGCCTGGAGAAGCATGCTCGCATGGAGGACCACATTTGGACACTTGGCACCAAATTTGAGGGCACTTTGGAGGGTGAGTTATCAAATCAAGGAAAGCTATAAATATAAGTGCCTACAGAGACATATATGGAGATATAAAATATCCATATAGACACTCTGAGAGTGAGCGGAGCTCAGTAGAAATGCTTTGTGAGGACTCTGTTAGTGAATAGTTGTATTTGGGAGAGAATACATTAGGCCTAGGGGTTGTAAATTTTCTTTTGGGTAGCTTAGTTACATTAAGTCTAGTGCAATGCATGATTGCGATCGCTTCTTTGCGACCCTCTCGTAATGGTTCCATGGATGTAATAAGATTTCTGTTATAATATAGACATGAATATCAATGATTCTAATGCATATTTCTCTCTTATGAATTCTCTTTCCTTTCATGCTAAGTATGAATGCTTGTATGTTTCTTTCTGTCACAATACATGTTATGATTCTCTTAAGTAACCAATGAAGTGATTACAAGGATCTAGAGGTTGTTTGAGCCCTATGGTTCTTGTATGTCTTAACTTCCCTTTTGAAATATCTTACACTAATCATAGATGTTTATTCCCACTAAAATCACATAAAAGAGAGACTCGGTACCCGCATGTGCCTCAGGTGAGTGCTCAACTTTCGCTAGGTGATAGGCTAGTGCACATGGGGTTCCTTTCTTTTGTGATAGGAGTAAGAAAGGAACCAATCTATCGCTAGGCTGACATCTTATCCACGCACAACCGGGTCATGCTTTTAATGTGTTCTGCTTCAAACGTCCAAAATGACTAAGTCACAAACCTTTCGTGCATCGCGTGTGCTATGTGCTTCCTCAGACCCTTCTCTTACACGATTTTGTCTTACACGCCATTCCATAACTGGGACCATGAGCACCTAGGCCCATTCATACTTAGTCAATATTCTAGGGGTCCAACACCCAAACTATATCACCACGTCTCATGCGGTCTTGTGCTCTCACCATCGTCCTCATCGCTATTGGTCTCGTGGTAAAAATTTGGCAACGGCCAAGAATAAACAAATTGGTCGTGGTGATTTACCCCCCGTGGGGTATATCAAGCCATTTTCATCGGCCATAATACCGGAGGCTTGTTTTGATCCGTCATTTCTCTTCTATTCACCATCAATAATTATTTTAATTAAATAATTATTTTTCTTTCATTTTTATCGTGATGGGGAATTTTTGCCATTTGGTACCCCTTTCTTCTCACTAGGACAATTTTTATTTTATCTTTGGAAATTTCCTTCCTCTACACACTCCATCGAATAATTATTTTATTAATTTTTCCATTAAATGTACGGGGACATTATTTATCACCTACTTCTTCTTTCTTCCCCCTGGGGCATTTTTCTTACATCTGGGCGATTCATATTGATTCTTCTACTTTCTTCTACGTGTCCCACATCCACTAGTTTGGAAAATTCAATATATATATATATATATATATCCATAAACTCAAAAAAAACTAAAATTCTTCAACAAAATTCTAAAAATTATAAAACCTACAAAAATAGGTAAACCCGCTTATAGCAGTGAAACTCGTGTCTTGCGCATGGTATTCTTTCCATATCCTACTGGAAATTTTCACATCTTCACTGATCACACGACTTGTGGATCATCAGATTCACAACCAATCGCAAAGCTAGTTTTCTTTCTTCATTTGTACTCTGGGGCACATCTAGTTGCCTGGTGTTGTTTCATGGCGCACAAAGCTTTCTCCTTGGACCCAGTGTCCATCATCATTTCCCCTACATGTATCCTTTCTCGGGGCATCATTTTTAACCCTTTTCATCAATCATGACCATGTGGAAATCTTCATCTTGATAACAAAATATTTGTACAATCATCTCGACTGTTGTTGGTTCAAATATGTGTGTTTGTACTTGTTTTCCCTATTAAATGAGCTTGTTTCCTTCTCATATTGCATTGATTTTTGTATGTTGCATAGATTTGGTGTTTTTAGCAATGGAAAATTGTTCGTAGTATGGCTTTTCATGTCATTCTACTTTTTTCATATGCTTATATTTTTAATAAGGACCGATGACGTAGATCTTTTGGCAATATGATGACACTGAAGTTGTTCCAATGCAAAGGATGAAAGCTAGTTCTTCTCTCTACTCCCCATATTTCTTCTACATCACCCTTCTATCAACATTATTCTTCTACTTCACTTGGGGCATCCTTCCCCTCTCCTTTATTCTATCCATTTCTCACCTTTTTCGATCGCCAATCATCTTCCTTCATCACCACATCGACGAGGGGGCATTTCTCACTTCTAGTAATTTTTCTTCTACCCCTTCAAAATTTTATCCATCTACTATGTTTGAATTGGCTTCATTTATGCCATCCCAAAAAGGGGAAAATGTAGACACCTATAATTTTGTGTGAACAATTTAAATACTTAAATTGTGCTAATCATCCCCTTTCCCATAAATTGGCAACATATCATCAATAGTGCTCATCTTCTCTCCTATCATCATTAATTAATTCACATTACATTAATTAATTAATTAAGTCTTTTATTCAACAAATATCCTAATTAATGACCTTCCGTTAATTAATTCTTCCTTCTATCTAGACTAATTAATTATTATTAATTAATTAGCTCCCCTTTCATTAAAATAATAAATCATTATTTAATTGATTTAATTCCCTTCTATAGTCTAAATCATGCTAATATCCCTCTAAAAATCTCTTATAAGCTTGCACACCTATTAATTAATCACTTTGGTTAATTAATAAACCCCCTTTATCCCCATGAGTCACTAAAGGACAAATTAAACTCTCCTAAAGTTGACTCAACCCTTTCTAAACCCCCTTATCCACAACTAACTCAACATCTCTATTATCCCACATACAAAGGGATGTAGAGATTCCTCTATCCATTGGGGTATATAAAATTTCTCTCCTCCTACCTTTACATTTCTAGATGAGCATAGAGCCTAAGCTATAGTCATTTTGTCATCTTGGAGAATTCTTCATTGGAGAAGCTAGCTACTTTCATTTCTTGTATTCATTCATCCAAGTTTTGAAGTCATATGAGGATATGTCAAATTGTCTTGTAGCCATGGATTGACAAGACTCCATTCATGAAAACCATGGGATTCAAACATACAATCAAACCTTTGATTACTAAGGATCTAAATAGGTTCATTTCATTTGATTAGCATTCAATATAGACAAAGATTAATTGATTAACATGTTAGTTTGAATATTTGTTCATGTTCTAATGCAAGGATGTTAGTAGATTAGTCTTTCTTAAGCTCTAAGCATGATGGTGCATTGAATTTGATTTAGCTTTGTTTTAGGACTACTAGGTGTTAGTTCTAACTCTTTTTGCATTGCTAACAAATACATGTACATAGTATGGTCACAAGTCACCTTAAACTTTGATTGTCCATCTCACTAGATTCACCGGATGAGTTGGATAATGACTTGTAATAAAAATGAAGTATAAAACCCTAATAATAATAAAATATGCAAATGAATGGGTTGACCTTACCTTAGGTTCCAAACTAGTGGTCTTATTACTAAGAGTTGCACTACATTTGGACCCAAATGTAGTTCTCATTGTGTGTGTGCATGTCATGCCCTAGATGCTCTTGTTCTAGTCACACTTTGTGAAGTAGTGAGAAATAATAGGTATAAAAAATGTAAGTAGCATATGTGTATGTAATATAATAGAATCCTCCCCTATGCAAGTGTAACACCCGCTAAAACACACAGAAATAAACACCGAAAAAATCAAATAATGTTTTTTTTTACTTACATAGAATTTACACGTCAAAACAAGTGACTAGAAGGGGCTACAACCAACTCTCACTCATCTTGACACAATGTTGATCATCAGGAAACAAGGAACATATACACCCAACATGAACAAATCAATTTTCTCTTTTTGACACGACATCACAAACTAGTCCTACTACATAACAAACTTACGGTTTGGGGCATCCCATGGTGAAAGTATTTTTAAGTTTTCTTATTTACTAAAACATCTTTTAATAATTAACTTACTTTCTAATAGATTTCATGTTATATGGATCAAGTAATCTTATTTCCTATAATTTTTAATGTATTCTTACAAGAAACCCCATTTAAGAATTCATTGAAGTTACATTGTTTACTTGTTTGATTTATCCATTTATTAATAGGAATATTATTACACGTAGGATGTTAACCCACACAAAATCCCCAGATCTTATCTCATACCTCCGATGCATAAGGAGATGAGCATAAGGTCAAACTAAGGTGAAATGCCATTTAGTTTTGAAACTAGAAACTCCTTTGAGAGAGGAACAACGTTAACAACACTTAAGAAGAAATTACAAAGAACCTTGGGAGGAATTAATGAAAGAAGGTAAATGTGAATTCACCTTCATGATCTTATTAGTTATTAACCAGGATCTTATTAAGGCTTGAAAATTTATTCATAATGGTTAAACATTTCACTTAGGCTTCACTTGACAAGTTTGAAAAAAGCATACATATTACATTTTCAAAATAGGTGAGATAGATTTAAGGGCTTCTTAATCAATTTCCCTCCTACTTATATAACTTCATTATCTCCTAAAACTAATCACCGATTTCAGCATAAGACCATTTAAGAATTTACCATAAAAGGATAATGTTGATTAATTTAGCTTGGGGACAAACAAGGTATATATATATTTTAATTTCCAAAATATAGTTTCCTCTTTGATCCCTTTATAAGAAATCAAATAGATAAGATCTATATTAATTTATTCAAATATAAACCTCATTTTAACATTTATAAGGATTATCCAACCCATTTTGTTATTCTTAGAAATACATTGTTACTATGTCTTAGAAGGGTTTACAACTCAACATTTTATCTCAAGAGAAAAGTTTATCATTACTCGTTTGGAAGTTATACATGGTTACATCAATTCTTTCCAACATGATTCACAACCCAAAGGAAAAAACCAACTCAAAGGCAACCCTATGCATCTCTCCTTTTTCTACTCATGAAGACCATCTGCACATTTATAGTCTGAGTCAATTCATAAGAACTGAGCATGATAAAAACTACACATAGGAATCATATGCTACCATTAATAATATCATAAATTGAACCTTTTATTAAATGAAAAAGTGCTAAGCTCTAACCCACTAACAACTTCTTTAATCATGCTAGAAGATTTACTATTTCAAATTAAGAAGGGAAACCATAAAAATATTTTATGAACATTGTTTCTGAAACAACAAAGAGACTACTATCATTCTAGTAGGGATCAAAGACCCAATGAGTTCTAAACAGAGTGAAGAGTGTGTTGGGATTTCAATCATGTAACCATATAAATTATGTGATTGAAAACCAATACTCAACATCAATCGACATTCCTTTAAATAAGTCATAAGATTTAATAGGTTTAAAGTTAGAACTTTAACATCACATACTAACTGCTAATTGCCCCTTTCAAAGGAAATTTACCCCACAACATGCCTACACCTAATTTCTTACAAGGAACATACATAGTAAGTTCTAAAATAAAATTTCAAACATAAGATCATCTTTCCATGTTATATACAACAATCAAAAGTATGATAAAATAAATAACCCATACTTAGTAAATCAAAACAATTAAAATAAATCTAATGCCACTATCTTACCAAGATTTAAATTACAGTCCAAATCAATTTAATTACCCTTAAACCTATATCAATAAAATTTAAGTGAACCGTCACAAAGGAACTAGTATGACGATGTTACATGAATTATACTTAGCCATATCTCCTCCAATAGATAACAAAAATCCTAAGCTTCCTTAATATATTCAAACACCCTCATTTGAGCCAAAATACCTTAAAAACTACACACAAAACTTTATTAAACAAAAAAACTCTCTTATTTCTTTTGAACAACAACATATTATTTTATCTCGCCACTCCTAGTACCTCCATCTCTTAATCATAAATATAATAAATAACCAAAGTCTTAAACAAGGAACTTTCCTTAGTAACGCGGATAATAATAATTATAAATAGTAAAAACCCAAGTCATCTCAAAAGTAATGCTTCCCTCTATCATCACAAATAAAACATTATTCTTCCTATTCGTAATAGGAGGGGAAATCACCCTATCCAACCTACTAGGTAAAGGAATGCCTTAAGTTATAAAAATATGGAAACAATGATTCCCAACCATTATAACAAACAAAAGAAGGTAATCACTGAACACTTTTTGTTATAGTTAAGACCTTACCATTATCAATATTTATTCTTATTCTACCATGAAAGGAAAGGCCTCAGCCAAAAAAAAGGTGCCCTTCTCATTAAGATTCATGTATCAAGTTAGCTATACCTTTTTATCTCGTAGATATGAATGCATCTAACTCACTAGCTTTAACCTAAGCCCCATTTACCCTATTGTCCTCATGATACTGACCTTACACAACCAGAGGAGAGGATACGAGGGTACATAACACCTACCTTGTTTAGAAAAGAACAAAAATTCATAGAACTTAAACACGCTTAACCCTCAGCACATATATACTTATTCATAACCTCAAATAAAGAAAAACCTAGATTTAGACTATAACATAGAAACCCATCTAACTGTGCCATCACAAGTTCACATTCGACCCCTTCAAAGTGGAGTTCAGGACATGTCGATGGTAAAAGGGGAATAATATCTTCCATGTTTATAAAATAAACATAGGGTTAGAGTATTTCAATATCCATTAATGATCACACCAAAATACTCATTCAAGTAAACCAGTAAACTAGAACTATCAATACGCCCTCTATTATTATTATCAGCCACATGGGCTTGAATCTACACTCAAACAAGTGTTTATTTCAAAGAATTAGCACCTATACTCTCATGTCAACTTGTCCCAGACTTGAGATAAGGTTTAATTAACTATATTTGCATAGAAAATGAATGACACCAAAAGGAGAGACATGATGATCATTTTCTGAGCATCGAAGGGAAAATACTAAGAGTTAAAGTACCCATTTCTAGAATAAATCCCATGGAGAGTCAAGATCCCCACACCCTCCTCAAATCAATCTCAAAAGTAATAACATATAATGCATACAACACATATTTACATAGTAAAATCCAGTGAGATAATCCTTATTATTTTCGTACAGTTTAAAATGTAATTAGAAGAGAGCTAAGTAATCCATACAACTGATCCATTGTATATAGTTAACAAAAAGAATAAGAGAGAATTATGGGAAACCCTACCCAACATGCAATCTTTGCAATCAAAAGAACATTTCATTTTGGTCTAGGTAATCGGGGAAACCCAAAAGAGTAAAATGCATAGTAAAATGACTATAAAACATCCATATAATTAAAAGGAATTCACCATTTCAACAAATTACAACAATTTGTTTTATGAAATTGTTAATGATGGCATATAAATCAAATTTGTAATATCCATCATGCCCTCAAAAAAGCATCCACATGTTCCACACAAATGACAGGGCCCTTGTCACAAAAAACTTGGTGAATCATCCATGTTTTACTTGCAGGGCATCCAATCACAAACCACGAGATCATGTTTTGGCACAGGGAGGGGTGGTAGTAAGGCTAGGAGGCTCAAAACTAAAAATCACATCTTTTTCCCGAGTTTCAGCCCCTTGCTAGGAAAAAGCAACTAAAAATCCTCCACCTAATTCACACGGCCAACAACCAAGGGATGGGGATTTTTAGATGTTCTATGCACAACCTCCTACAGATTTCCACACATCAAAATTTCCACGCGTCCATCCAGACTTGGCGTGAGCAAGAAAACAAAAAAATGAGGGCGGGTATTAAAAAAACTTGTAATGAAATAGCCACCTCATAACATCCGAAGATTTAACATCCTTTCAGCAACCTCCAACTATAGATCCTTCACTAGAGAAGCCCACGTGAGGTAGGTAGAAGCATTTTCAACCACCGTAAAAGACTAGAGCATGACTACAATAAAACAAAGTTATAAAACAGGTGACTAAAATCCTTGATCTTGTGTCTCCTTCCCCCAAAGCACGAGCTAAAACATGGTGTGAAAAGGGAAAAAAGGGTAGTGCAGGTCATTAAAGATAACATGTCAGAATTGATTTGAAAGACATCTTGGAAAATAGGTAGCCAACCTCCCACTTGGCATTCAGACCAAAGCAATGACCAACACGTTTAACATTAAAGAAGAAATGATGGAATGGAAAGTGTTCCACCTCCAAACACATATCACTAATGACCAAGTATTTTCAAAAAATAAAACTAGTGTATGCATCCAACAAGGATGAATAAATGGTGGGGTGGGTGGATGTCTCCACATAAACAAAAAATATGTTTTATCAACAAATTGCTATATTTACAAAGCATACAAGGACGCCTAGATGACCAAGGAGAAAACATTTAAAATTAAACACAAACACCACGTCCTAAACAATGATGCCACCAACAACAATCTCCTCTTTCGAATCAAGGCTCGAACACGAGTGAACAATAATGAAATAAAATAGCTTAAAGGAAATTAATAATATTCATGAAAATCAACAAAAATAAAATTATGCGTTAATCGACAACTAAAATTTTGATATTATTATTATCATTATTTTTTTATTTTTTACGACTAAAAATAATAATTATTAATCATATTAATAACGATCATAGGAAATATCGATAAAGTGAGAATAAGATTTTCCTTTAATAGGACAATCATATAGGATGCTACAAGGTCCACAACTAGAGGTGTCCACTACAAATTGTGAAGGAACAATGGAGAGGGAGGGTGTTAAATATTCATTCATTGAGGATGAAGTGAACTAACGGTCAACGGGAGCACACACATAACCTTCCCATGCTTAAGCAAAACTCGTAGGGTCACCGGGCAAGAGCTAAGGTAATTTATGGGGCATTGCATTCTCCTCCCCTTAAGAAATCATTGTCCTCAATGTGACATAACATTGAAGGAAGGAAAAGTGGTAAGCATCAAGGATATATAAGGAAATAAGTACACCCTATGGTTAAAATTTAATGATTAAAGCACAATCATAGCTACATGGGGTGGCCTTAGAACCTTTGGCAGAAATTTTTAATTTTGAAAGTTTTGTGTAGATCAGCAGTCCCTCTTATTCATTATTTAATTAGACACTTTCCATTTCCATTAATTTTAATTCAAGTTCTCTAAAATTTCATTGTTCTAGAATTTAGTTTATTCATTCTTGTGGGTGCCCAACATGAATTGCTATCACAACACCCTACCAGGGTCATACAAAACACTACAAATTCACAAGCATACTAGTACATACTTTCATGATGGTACCACACCACAAGAGATTAATCAAATTATGGAAGGGAACATGCACGGTCCACATAACATAGTACTTGTCACACATTTATGAGTCAAAAGTGTACTACAACAACAAAATTTCCAAAGTTCCACAGATGAAGATTTCACATAACTCAAAATAATAGCTATAGGTACATAGTGTCAACAAGGGCATCAATGCCATATCCACAACATCACAAAACATATCCAACTAACATGAGTAACACATACATCATAAGACCACTCCCAAGACATCACAATAACTCAACATATATCCCAAACATCACACACATACACACAAATATCTTATGCCTCCCTCAAGTCTCTTATGCCTCCCTCAATATCTTATGCCTCCCTCAAGTCTCTTATGCCTCCCTCAAGTAGTAATAATAAAATAATTTTCCTTTTCGCTCCCTAAAGGGGCCGGTCTCCCTATGGCCCTAGGCACATAGAGTCTAGGCACCCCTAACCCAAGTGACATAATTACTCATGATTCAACAACCCGCTAGTTATCTATAAATCCTTAGGGTACCCCATTAGAGGAAGCAGGTCCATAGGTCCAACCATTCCATGGTACATCCCATGACCCTATTCCACACATCAAGAAAATAGAACCAACATAGCAATCCGATTCAAATGTCAAGTGGCAAAGTACAAGCCTTGGGAAAGGTGGTGAGATTCTAAAATTTAAAAGAAGATCCAAATCCAAGAAAAAAAAAAGCCAAATAACCATAGTTAGTGCAAAAATCAGCATGTTAGTATCACAAACAAAAGAAATGCCCAAAATATAAAACATGGCAATCAAGAAAACTGATGGTCCTTACAGAAATAAAATTAAAAGTTCAATTTATGAATAAAATACATATATAATAATAACACATTACGATGAGTATGTGGCCTTATCTGGCCACCAAGGGGGTACTTAAATGATTTTTTGGAACTTGGAATATCAAGCCTCAACTCATAAAGTAACATATCAATAGTACAACTATCATAATCTCTATCTAAATCATCTCTGCCACTACTTCGACAAGGCTAAAGCACAATCATAGCTACACTTAGGTTACATCCATATAACAACCATAAGGAGTGATAAAAATAGGAGCATCGTAATCATCTATTGAGTCTAAGGTTAGCTCAAGTTACTAACCCATGGTACAAATTCACTCTCTCCAAACATACACTTTTACCGATTTCCCTCAAGGTCGGTTAGCGTAAGGTTCATAATATAACATGTAACTACATCACTAACACAATGTTGGTTCATGCACATTAACCATAGTGTCTTACACATGGTACCAATATAGGGTATATCACATACATTACATTCACATTCATGGTTTAAAACACACCACATCACCACATGTTGCACCCAAAGTGCAATCACTATATGATAGGGATCATATACCCACCATATGTCCCTAAATCATGACATGAATAATTACATATCTATTGATCGGTTAGACCCTATTACTTATTAAAGAAAATATAGAAGGTTTGATGGGAGAGAAGAGCACATTCAAAGGCATAGACATATCGAAAAGGCTCGCACGTGAAGAACAGAAATAGGTTCGGGACTTAGCCATTTTCACAACAAGGATATATTTTTGGAGATAGCGTACAGAGCAATGAAACTAATTGGAGACTTGTGCATTACACATTGGCTATTTTGGAGGATCAGCTATGAAGCACCTTGCATGGACACAGGATGGAAATAGATCTACTATCACATTTGAATAAAATAGTCTATTGTTAGCGCAAGCATTTTGTAAATGTGTGGCTAATAATAGCATGCGACCTATTTTGGGATTAGATAAGTGGTGAAGGGAAAGTCCCCACCCTTATAAATATGTGTTGAACTGGGTAGTAGATATAATGATATTGATATGATAGAGGTATGATGTTTACATGGAGATATATAAAGAGATAGGTGTGCATACATAGGGAGATTATGCTACTAAATATGTTATGTGCATACTACTATTATTGTAATGAAGCTTCTATATACTTATTGCATTTAATATAATGGAGGATATTGGCTGAAACTAAGTGTTATTTCTATGTATATATGAATCTAGTATGTTCCTGATTTCATCATGGTTAATACTTAATTTTGTTCTCCCTTAGATATAGATCTCGTATGCTCTATTAGTAATGGAACTGCATGTGTTAAGTCTTCATCATGCTAACATCCTACAAAAACAACCCTAATGAGGGACCCGGAGCCTTTGTAAGCTTTGGGTGAGCACTTACTCGGGATGAGTGATGTTCCAATGTGTCTAAGGTCTTATTGGGTTTGTATTATCAATTTAGGCTACATTTGGTTCCATTTCTGGACCTCTTTTCAATTGTTTTCAGGATGGTTCATAATGAAGACATTCCAGTTGACCTTAGCAAGTGTTGAAGAGTGGATACATGATTTGGAAGAAGAATACGCATTGTGATTAAGCACTGGATCTGTTTTAACGTACGTGTGTGGGTGGAATAGAATCTATATGACAATTTTATATGAGATCTTTTTCTCTATCTTTCTAGTAGAATTGTACAAGTGGCTGATTGTTTATGTGTCTAAGTGGAATAAATGGTATCTCTTACTTGTCTAGACATAGGAAAAATTTCAAGCCATGTATGATGTTTATCTGATTTAGAATCGAGTCCGTGGATACGTGGTTCCGTGGTGTTTTAAATAATATTATATCTTGAGTACTCAATTTCCACTTATTTATGTCCAAAGGTAGCTGAGTTCTAGTTCTTACTATATCTAATGGGAGCTTACCTACAAGGCATTCCACTATCGAAATTAAGATCCTAATGGTAACTTTTAATCTAGAAATTAAACCGATGGATAACTAAACCTCACCACACATAGGGGAAGGAGAAGGTTTGGTGAAGTATGGTAGACCTAGCAGCGAAAGGAAGAGAGAGGAAAGGAGGCTTAATTATTATGAGGAATGTGAGAGGGAGATCGAGAAACATTAGGAGTTTACAGAGCAAATGGCGTTGTGGAGAAAGAAAGTTTCGGAAGGAGTTTAAGTTCAAATAGAAGACATGGAACTGAGCCTTAGGAACTCCCCATTTGGGAAAAACATGATAGGAACCCTCCTCGGCCTTATGTAGTAACATGCTTGCGCTAAGGATGACAGGCCTACAGAGCACATATGAATCCTCCCGACAACCTTGTCCTTGCACTTGGTTTTCTAGCATTTAGTACAATAAATAGTTAACACTCTAATTCGAATGTGGAAGAGTAGGAGTGAGTATTATAATCATCCTCGTTACTAAGTTACTGGGACATTCACAAAGGTGAGTACTTTGGGAGAGGTAAAGTAATGACAACACAAATAGATTCATTTTTATATGGGAGTACCTTTTCAGGTGTATCATCAGCACAAAATACAAGTGCACCGATTTTTGTATTAACTTATGGGAGTAGTAATGCTTCATAGATTGTCGGGAGTACATTTCGGCTTATATTATTGGGACATAAGGGAGTACATCTTCTGGTCTGACCCTAGCTATATGTTTAGGATCAAGAGGCATAGTAGCTCTTGTTCGGAGGTGGATCTCGGAGGTTTTGGAGGAAGGGGAAACACAGGAGGCTCTCGATCGTGGTGGGCAAGGTCCGCACTAACCCCAAAATATTTTCATGGATATGTCTCTTCATCTTCCGTGAGTATAAGGGAATATAAGAGGATGCCAACATGTGCATATGTGTGAAATACTATGATGCGTAAAAGGAATCACAACTTTTCGAGTGTAGGGTAATCTAATTTACTACTACATTACAATGGCGTGCACACATTTGGTATAAAAAGTTTGACTCGATCAAACTTGCATAGACTATAAAAATTTAAAGGATGGATTCCTTAAAGAGTTTCACATCCCATAAGTTTGAGCAAAGAGTATAAGTGTGCTCAAGGATATTAAGTAAGGCACTACCGAAAGTGTTAGAGAATATGATGCATGATTAAAAATGATGTTATCTAATATTTCTTATGACATACACGCAAGCCAACATGCACAATGGTTCATTGGGGGCCTTGATTACACCTTTTAGGAGGGTATTATCACATAAGACATACACTTTAATCCACATGAAGAACTTAAAGCAAACTTTACGCGCTAAAGTAGTTGGAAGCATGGACCTTTGGGGTGAGCCCTTTTTAGAAGCATAGATCACGCCACTATGGAAAATAAATTGGAGAAACTATCAGCAAATGCAGCACATGAGATTCACACAAGGATTTGGTGCATAGATTGTGAAGTAGAAGGTAACACAATGGATAGTTATCCTCACAAAACAATACACTCGTTGTGATGGGGTGATGGATTGTGAAATATGCCATTTAAACCATGATGCTAGTTACTACCCATTATTACAAAGCATGATAAGGAATAATGTTTCAAGTTACAATAAAATCTGTAGGTCCACGAATCATGATACAGAAGAATTCTGTCGATTGGATAGATCCATGATGCTATAGATATAGGTGTATAACAGACAAGATTTTTAGATAAATCTAAGGGAAATAATGAGCATCAAGAATGGGATCACAATCAAGTGCGTTATGATCGAAATGAAGGGAATTTTGAAGGTGGTCGTGGCAGAGGTCGAGGATACTATGGTGGATTCGGAGGATGAGGCCGTGGTGGTGGAAGAAGTGAGTTCCCTCACATGGAACATGTTATACATGCGGATCTCCTGACCACTACAGGTGTGAATGTCCTTAGAATATTACATGTTCTTTCTATGGAAAGAACCATAGCTATGAGGAGTTCCTGGACTTATATGAGCATCTGAGTAAGTAACATATATAAGAAAACAAAGGCGCAGGGATGGTTAGGATACAACATGTTGTGGAAAATCAATGGATTCCTAAGTTGGCGGTAGAGTCCGAAGAGTTGCAAGTGAAGATCATGACCCACGCTAAGGTGGCAACATGCGCTAGGGACACATTGCAGCAGAAACCTACCATCACTAAAGAAGAATTTCTTCATGCACGATACCCATATCCTACCTATCAGAAGGAGGTTTATTAGGAAACCATGGAAGTTCTAAGGAATCTTCAGGGTGAGATACAATAGTTAAAAGAGAAATCATGGAAGATAGAGTAAAATAAAGTATCAAAGATAGTCCAAACTGATATAGATGACTTAAGGGAAGTGTGTAAAATGTTACACTAGGAAAATATCATTCCATTATTAGGGGATTGGCTAAAAGGAAACACTCCACTCACAAGTATTGAGAGTGGATGGTAGATCCTGCATGCAAATCTTCCCCCATAGCTTGAATTATGACAAGGAAATAAATCTAAATGTTGTTGTGGATGGGTGGCTATTGAGTAATATAGTAATTGATATAGGCATGGAAGTCAATGTTCTTACCTTGGATGCATGGGTACAAATGGGAAGGCCCCCATTGTAGCCATCCTCTAATATATTGTTCATGGCTAAGAGGATTAAGGCCACTCCCATCTAAGTTTTGAAAGATGCATCCATTACCATACAAGTATCCAAGTTCACTGTAGACTTTGAATTTTTAGCGCTGGTAGAATCGATAACTTCCTCAGATCTATTGGGGAGTCCTTGGTGCTATGAAATTAATGATGATCTTTGGTTAAAAAAGGGCTATATCAGTTTTGAAAACAAGAAGGAAAGATTTATCATCCCTTTAACAGATGGAAAATTTTTCCCTATATTGAGCCCTTAAGTGAAGAAGATCTAAATAGGATTTATGTACGTGCCATCCAAGATCCATAGATGATTGAAACAACAAAAGGACTAATTCAAAGTGAGAGAATGTTACCTATTAGCGATACTACAAGTGTTGCTTTTTATAATTGGTCTCACAACACTTATTAGTTTTTAGGGCACGAAGTAAAGAGCATATTCCATCGAGGCACAAAACTATGTTATGTCAAGATGATAGGTCATAAATCAAGTACCTTGTTACACACTTTTGTAGAGAAGGGAATCCCATGGTATTTCTATGCGCCATGGAAGAATAGAGGATAAACCCACTGAAAGAAGAAATATGCTTACATATACATTACGTGAGATAACAACACGCTGGGTGGGTGGTCCAAAAGGATAATCTTATCGGATGGAATGAAATTATAATTACTCTTACTAATAGTTTCTTCAGAGTAATGCACCTACTCAAATAAGTATTTCTCATGGTAATCATCCTATTTAACACCACGTTCAGAAGTGTGAGATACTGCGGGAAGAAGGGCATGAATATTTACCACCTTTGCTATGGGTGCATAAGTTTTATTCCACTTTACAAGGTTTGCACATGTGCTTGGTATGTGTATGCGTAACTCCATAGAGAAACTAGAAATTGGCATAATTTAATCACCTAGGAATGGCCCAGGACATTTGACTTCTTCTCTACAAATCCTCTAATGGGAGAAGAATTGAAGGTCATGAAGTGCTTAAATATGGGAGATAGCACCAAGGATGAAGAAATCCTTCAAGAGTTATTAGATAAAGAAGACTTAAGAGCACGTTTTGGTGAAGAACCAGAGGCTGATGCAACATTAATTCAACACTTTTGCCTTGAGAAAGAGAAAGGCAAAATGGTCTAGTTAGTAGATGATGAAGAAGTAGATAATATGGATATAAACTATTCAACAGGGAGGTGTGAGGTACTGACAATGCGGATAAGACCATGCGAGCCTATCATGAACCTATGAAGACAAAGCGGTGAATATTGGAACAGATATTGAGCCTAAGGAAGCCATAATTGGAGACTATTGGTCAGACTCTGAAGTGGAAAAAATCATAGAGTTACTAAGGGATTACTAGGACTTATTCCCTAGGGGCTACCAGGAACTTAAAGGCATGAATGAATCATTAGGGGAGATGAAGATAAATCTTAAAGAAGGTGCACACCCAGTTAGAAAGAGACCCTACAGGATGAACCCCAATTTGCGTGAAAAGGTCAAAGAAGAAATTGACAAAATGTTGAAGTCTAGAATTATCAGACCCATTAATGAGTCTGAATGGGTTAGTCCAATGGTGATCAGTATAAAGAAGGATGGAGGATTAGGATATGCATGGACTACGTGGAGGTGAATGATGCATGTGTAACTAATCCATTTCCTACACCATTCACTGAGGAAATACTAGAAGGAGTTGTAGGGCGGGAAATCTATTCATTTACAGATGGGTTCTCTAGGTATCATCAAGTTTGGATTGCCTAGGAGGATTACAAAAATACAACATTTACTACTGAATGGGGTAGCTTCACCTATCTTTGTAATGCCTTTTGGTCCAAAAAAATGTGCCTACATTGTATTTTTGCACATAATTGTCTAAGCGTTCAAGGAATTTATTCACAACTTATTACGGTATATTTAGATTCTTGACAATGTATGGATTAGTTAAGGATCGCTATGACAATCTTCACTTAATGTTTGAACATTTTAGATAGTTTAGTATCTCCTTAAACATCAAGAAGTGCATATTTGCTACACCGTTTTGGGATACTTTTAGGACACATAATCTGCAAGGAAGGTTTGTTGGTTGATCCAACCAAGGTTGCAGTTATTATAGGCCTAAGGGAGCCTACCAATCAGAGTGAGGTGCGTGGATTTTTGGGTCATATAGGATATTATAGAAATTTTATCAAAGGATATGCCAAAGTTACCACACCATTGGAAGAGTTACTTGAAAGGGAGAGGTACATTCTATTGGGGAGAATTGTAGCAACGTGCATTCGAGATATTGAAGGAGAAACTTACTACCGTGCATATTCTATGTTTTCCTTTGTGGGATAAACCATTTCATGTACATGTTGACACTTCTAACATGGCCAATGGTATGATGTTAGTTTAACCTAGAGAAGGTATTGTAGATCATACTATCTATTTTTATAGTAGAAAGCTGACTCCTACATAGTAGAGTTACACAACCGCAAAGCATGAAGCTTTGTCAATGATATATGCGCTACATAAATTCCACCAGTACCTACTAGCTACACCATTCATCTTTTATATAGATCACATGGCATTAAACTATTTGGTAAATAAACCTATTCTACAAGGGCACATATGTTGATGGATGCTCTTATTTCAGAATTTGAATTAATAGTTACGGTAAAACTAGGAAAAATTATTTATGGACCAAACCATCTATCAAGAATACAATTAGGAGAAAAAGCATAGGAAATTGAAGATACCATGCCCGATGCACAATTATATATTTTCCAATGCATGCCATCACAACTAGAGGACATTGTTGTCTTTCTACGGACAGGTGTGGCACCAGAAGGAATGAAGGCCTTAGAAAGGAAACAACTTGCTATACATGTGACACCTTTCATGTTGATCAGCGGTTACTGTGTACAAGTTAGGTTGGGATGAGGTATTACACCATTGTGTATTGTAGCATGAGCATGCGGATATTATAGAGGAGGCTCATGATGGTATTGTACATGGCCACTATGCACAGTGATGCTTTGCTACGTGTAAGATTTTGCTCACTTTGGATTACGGTGGGAGACCTGTATAAGGATTATAAGGAATTTTGTAAGGCATGTGATCATTGTAATGTCTTGGAAAACCAAATTAACGAGAAGAAATACCTCTAAGACCTATTACTAGTGCCGAACTATTTGAGAAATGGGCTATAGATTTTGTGGGTCCCATTTCACTAGCCGCACGTAGAACTAGATTGTGATACATCATAACTTGTATGGATTATTTGACAAGGTGGGAAAAAGCAACACCTACAAAGTTCTATATAGTGGCTACAATAGCTAGGTTTGTATGGGAAATATTATTACAAGGTATGGATGTCCTTTAAGTTTGACCAAAGATAGGGGTACACATTTTCTTAATGAGACAATCGAAATTTTATTAGATGTGTTCATGATTGCACACCATAATACTACACCCTATCATCCTCGGGAAAATGGAACTACCGAGGATTTCAACAAAATTTTGAGCTAGCCATCAACAAAAATTTGTGATGTTGGAAGAAAGGATTAGGATGATAAAGTATTTGAAGTACTTTAGGCATATCAGATAACATATACAAAGGTTGAACAAAGCCACACCATTTCAATTAGTGTTTGGCACATAATCCATTCTTTTTATGGAATATATGTTATATTATTTTTGTATTGTGCTCGTTGGAGGTCATGATGATGAGCAAGCATTAGAAGAGCGAATTAAAAATTTAATCAAGTTGGATGAGCGAAAATCCATAACACGTTGGATTCGAAGCAAGAAAAGGCTAGGAAGAAAGTATGGCATGACACAAACATCGGGGACACAAAGTTTGAGATTGTACAAATGGTGTTTCTCTATGACTCTATGTAACAAATCAAATTAATACAAACAAATGATTAAGTTGCAGTAACTATGCAACAAATAATCTTATAACTATGGAATAAGACAAATATGGTTTAAAAGCATATAACAACATTATTTAATTAATATAATTAATTAAATAATTAATATATACTATGCATAATTAATTAACCTAACAGCTTCTCTCTTATGCTAATTGTCCCTAGCTTTGTACTTGGCTTGAGATTTCTCTGAAAATATTTGACTTTGAGATGGATTTTTGGATCCTCTCAATAAATTTGTTAACTCTAGTGACCTCATGTCTTGTGTCTCCTCCTCATCCTTCTTCCCAACTTTATGTCTAGGGGATTTGTAGGTAGATTTCCCAAACATGCTTCAAATGGTTACTTCATAGTGGATGTGTATACTGCCCAGTTATAGGAATGCTAAATGTAGGCTAAGGACTCATCCCAAGTCCTTGGGTATTTGTTGTTATACCCTCTGATCAACTGTACCAAAGTCCTATTCACCACCTCTATCTATCCATCTGTGTGTGGATGGAAATTTGTGCTCCTCTATAACCTGGTATCCATCTTGTCCCAAAAATTAGTCCAAAACTTCCCCAAGAACACCTTGGAATCCACTGTCGAAATAATAGACTTTGGAAAACCGAAATGCACCCATATATTAGAAAAGAAAAGATATGTTGCCTCATGTGCTTTTACTATCTTTTTATATGTCATAAGAATACACATCTTACTAAATCTATCAACAACAACATAGAGATAGTCATGGGCCTATTTAGACATAGGTAATCCTCCTACAAAATCCATAGAAATTTCCTCCCACAGACGAGTAAGTATGGGAAAAGGCATATAAAAACCCTCCTTCCTAGTCTTAGGCTTGCTAGTATAGCAAAGTTTACATCCACGTATAAATTTTGGTACTTCTTCTTGCATATTGAGCCAATACACGTACCTTTGCAAGTGGGCTAGGGTCTTACCAACACTAAAATGTCCCAGTACTTTTGAGGTATGTGCGTAAAAAGTCTGTATTCTTTAGGAACGTAAAGCTTCCCCATTAGTAGAGCATCCCGTCCTTGAGATAAAAATATTCAATCCCTCTCCTTTCATTCCCTTGGGACTGCAATTGCTGAAATGTCACCCCAAAGTCTCTTTCCTAGGAATATGCCTCTCCACAAGCTTCCTTCGTGAAGGACTTGATATGAGAGATAGTGGCCAAACAGGGAGAAAAATTCTGTATGGGTGGCCTAGACAACATGTCTACGCCACCAAATTTGTAGTACCCTTCTTCTATTTGATCACGAGATGGAACTATTAAAGGAACAACATCAATTTATAGTGCCTTATATTATTTAATTTAGATTTTGCTTGTAAATACTAGAGAGGTTTGTGGCGTGTGCACAATTGTTTCTTTACCCACAAACTAATGCTTCCATTTTTAATTGCACGAACTAGTGTATACATTTCGTTATCATATATTGAATATCCTCTAACCTGTTGAAGTGAAAGTTTCATAATGATAGCATACGAGTTTACCTCATTGAAGCAACATTGCGCCCATAGCATAAACACACTTACATCAGTCTCTACTTTAAAAGGCTGCTGTAAATTAGGAAGAGCAAGTCTTGGAGCATGACTAATCTTGTATTTAAATAACTCAAAGGATTTGTCTTGTTCCTTACCCCAATAAAAATCCTTACTCCTAGTATTTGTGGCTCATGGTGGTGTTGGCCAATTAGTGATGGCTTTCAAGTTCTTTGGATCCACTTATATATCTCCTCCTCCAACAACGTGCCAATGATAGATAAGTGACTATTTGAAAAATTCACATTTCTTCATATTACAAAGCGGTTGTTTCTCCCGAGAACTTGCAAGACTTGTTGTAAATGAGTTAGATGTTCTTCCCACGTGGCACTAAAAATCAAGATATCGTCTAGATATACAATGACACATGAATCTATAAAATTCTACAATAAATCATTCGTCAATCTCATAAATGTAGTGGGTACATTGTATAACCCAAAAGGAAGTACTAACCATTCATGCAAACCCTGTATTGTCTTCAGGAAGTCTTCCATATATCCTTCTCCTTCATTCTCGACTTGGTGATAATTGGACTTGAGGTCCAACTTCGTGAAAATTTTGGCATGTTGAAGCTGGTCCAAGAGATCATATATGTGGGGACATGGATATATGTTCTTTATGATGATCTTGTTCAAAGCACGATAGTCAATGTACATTCTCCAAGAACAATCCTTCTTTGGTACCATCACAATAGACAATCCACATGGTGAGGTGCTCGGACGTATCACCCCTTGGTCTAGTAGTTCCTAGAGTTGTTTCTTTACAGAGTACTCTCAAGAAAGGATTTCATATACAACCCGATGCTCGGTAGAGGGACTCTAGCAATAGTTTGAATATCATGCTCTAATTCTGTTTTTCGTGGTAAACCAATGGGAGCTGAAATACTTCATGAAAAGAGTGAATAATACTATCCAAATCATGCTTTCCTAGTTAGAAATATTTGAAACTTCCACCCCATTTTTTATCCTTTAACAAAAGTAAACAAAATTGAATATGATTTCCTCAATAAGTCATTTTGCTTGGTTCGAACTTACCATAAGAACCTATGTCTTACCCTAGTGTGCCTCGTGTTGTAGTTCATCCCATCCTTGATCCATCTTTACCCGTTATCCCTTCTCATAAATATAACATCCCTAATATACAAGTAAGGAATCCCGAATACAACATCAAAAGCATCAAGTGGAATAAAATCAACTTCAAAAACATCAATATATTGAGAATTTATCCCAAACTTGACCTTAAATCTTCTTGTTACTTGAATTTAAACACCCTTCTTCACCCAACCCAAAGGATAAGGGTGTGGATGCTCGTAACTCTCAAGACCAAGATTCTTTACAACTACTTAAGAAATCAAGTTAGACTAAGAACTTGTATCAAACAAATAATTTACGTTAGTTCTATTGATCTAGATTTTGATCTGGAATAGTCTACTCATCTCCTCTTCCTAGATGTCCATGTTGGTGGCTTGCATCCAAGCCTTTTGTCTACATCAGAGTCATCTTTGATTTCCACCTCCCCTTTTGTTTTTACAAAGCTACCATGGACTTCTTTGAGTCCTTGGTCGATTCTTTGATGTAACTATGGATGTAACTTCCAACATGTAGCATCAAGTATGACCAGTGATATCACAATTCTTGCAAAAATTATTGGGATATTTACAAGTATTTAAAGTAGTGGTAGCTTATTTACCTTTCCCTTTCCACTTACCCTTGTTACTTGTTTTCCCATAATATTTTTTCTGCTGATTTGTAAGTGACCGATTTACCCTTGTCTCTACTTCTCCTTACTTCTTTTCATCATCTATGTAGTATGCCTTCACGGATGCCTCACATGCGATCTTTGGGGTTTGTGAAGATGACTTTTCTTCGAAGGTGAGTGTGAAGTCCTCCAAGTACTTAGGTAGAATATCCTCATCCTCCAATCCATGTTTAACAACATGGCCTATATCTTAAACTCTATAGTAGTATAGTCTTGCACACTTTGACCACTACCTTGTCTAAAATACTTGCCATTTAATCATTTTTTTCAGTCTTGTTGCTAATAGGATAGAAGTTAGCTCTAATTAATTCTTTAAATTCTTGCCAAGATTTTCACAATAGGATGCTTCTTCTTTTCACAAGTGGTTAGATGAGTTTCCCACCAAACCATAATGTGTCCCTCCATTTTGAGACTTGTAAAGGTGATCCTTTGTGCAACGTTATCTCTCGAAAGTGCACCTGTAGAGAGATGGTTACAAGTGTTCTAAGCTTACAAAAATGGATCTCTCTCTTTCGTAGATACAATGGAAACACCTCAGGTCTATGGGTATACCTATTTTGAGGTGAGTCTCTGGTATCAAGGCTGGTTCCTTATTGATGTATCCTAAACTAATTTTCTAGGGTTTTAAGGGTAAAAGAAGACTGTAAAAAGATTTAAACTAAGGTGATACACCAAATTTGTATGATGTCTTTGACTGAGTATATGCACAATTGATATGGAAAGTTTTTTTTATGCACAAGCCAACAATTTTCATAAGATAATTAAGGGTAAACACTTGGATGTATTGAGGATAAAATCCCAAAATATTGCTAATTACACATACACATTAATTACAAATTATACACATTGATAATCATTAGGGAATTCAAAAATTACTGAATTTGTAATATGGTAAGATAATTAATTAGGAATCCAAACTCACCAAATTTGATTAAAGGAAACATACACAAGCACAAGCCAATAGTTTTCTCAAGATAACTAAGGGTAATAATTTATTGAGGGATAAAGGTAAGAATACTTCACATTGATATCATGAAAATTACTAAAACTGGTAAAAATATTTCTTGAAGATTAAAGGAAATATTCACAAGACTCCGTATCTAAAGTTCTCCTCTAACCCCTTTTGTGATTTTCCAATGCACACAATATATATATAAAAAATATTTCCCACCCTTCCTAAAATAGGCTAAAATTGTACTCACACATGCATCCTATTTTTATCCTTCATCTATTAATAAATAAAGGAATAAAAACATAACATGCAAATACAAAGAGGCATTAATAGCCATCGGTTACACTTTAATCAAATGCATTCGACTGTTCTATTTTTAAGAAAAGCATATCTATTATTAAGAAAATCATAAGTGGATGATTTGCTAAAAAAACATTGCTTGATGAGTAAGATTTATTTCTATGCATGCAGATTTGTCTTCTTGCTGATATGTCCTTTTCTGAATTTTGCGAAGGCGTACAAATTTACTCTTTGTGGGTGAGAAAAATTAATAAATTTCTGACCATGGTTGAATCTGGTGAAATTAAGACTCAAATCAAGATGCAAAATATTGCAGACTTAATTGTTTTTGGTAATTAAATTATTAAGCTCCATTTGTCTCAGCCAGGACTTTGTAAAATTTCTTTCTTCAGCCATTGATGAAAACATGAAGATCTATTCTTTACTAGGTGTTTCTCTTCTACGTGATCTCAACCTATATTTGGGTATCCCTCCTTTGATATGGCATTCAGACTTCTTTATTTCTTCTTGATTCTGGCAATCTGTTTAATACTACATTTCCTTTTATTACAACTTTGATATGTATGTTGGAAAGTTTTAAAAGGTCCATTTCACATGGCGAAGCCTTGTCAAAATTTCCTCGAATCCCTTCTTCTTTAGTTGCAATCGGGAACATATACTTATGAATTATCTAGCTTCATGTACCATAGGATGGAAATCATTTGAGAATTGTAACCTTTATCTAACAGTGAAGACTGTAAACATGATTTATTTTCTTCTTTACTGTAACCTGTACCTACACACTTAAGGAAATAGTTAGAAAATATTTAGGCTTTTTGGCCTCTCTTAAGTCCATAGTTTTCTTTTCTCTTTCCTCCTTCATCTTGAGTGAGTAGATCATGTATGCAGTATGATCTTCAAGTAATCTATATATCATGTTGTTAAGAGATCCATATGCACAAAAAGGACAATGTAGGAATATGGATTAACTCGAGCTCTTAACTGATAATATTCCTCTTTTCTTCTTTTTAGGTATAGTACTTCCAGTGTTGAAGATGAAGAGGGAATAAGATAAAGATGAAGATACATAAACCAAAGGATAAGACCCAAGGCAATGATGGGTTCACTCATACACCTCTATTTTCTCTTTCATGCATGTGTACCTCTTATTTCAGTAGTTGTAGTTTAATTTCAAGTTACATCCCACAACTTGTGTGGAAACATTTGAAATTCCTTATGAATAAAGCATTGAATTTTGAGATTGAGTTGTGTATTTCTTTCTGCATTTCTATTTTCTGGTATGGATTGTATGATGAACTAAACAACTCAATAATATAATTAAATGTCTTAATCATGAAGGAAAGAATATTAAAAAATACCTATAACATCCAGTAATGAACTCTGATTTCTTTGCAATCTATAATTATGTTTGATGTTCCGAACTTGGCATTTCATCTATTCTGCAATTGGATGTCTTCATCAAGACAACACAACTATCCTTCAGGGATTTGTGTTCTTTTGTTGAAGATAGTCATGAAATTGTAGACTATGTGATCTGTTATATTTTGTGACAACACACATAGCTGCAAATTCCATGCAATCATTCAGTAACAATATTATCTGAAAGAAAAACTCCCCTAGCTTAGGTATACTTCACCAATGCTATCCATCATAACGAAGCTTTGAGTTGACCAATTTTACACACGTGTAAAAATTGTCAACATTTCTGGCGATCCTATGGGTAAAGGTGCCTACTAACTTGTAAACTAGTGCCTTGCTCTTGTTCATTGGGCAGGGAGTCTAAAGCATGTAACCAAAATCTACCTTTTTGAAGGTCCAACCCTTCTAAAATGAACTAAAACTAGGATAGGATCTGGTAAACCAGATCATGTGTATAAATGCACTTATTGAATGGAAATCCTACTCTAAACAGACACTATAGGATTTTCAATAACAATGTTTAAGAAATATACCATTCACATGAATGGGAAGTTCCTCTCCATTCAGCCTTGAGAGCTGAAAAACATTGTGTTCTTTGCAAGATGAAATCATATAAGGACCACTCCAAATTGTATCGAACTTTGTGTGTCTTCCTGGCTTCACATGATAAACATCCCACTTTAACACAATATCTCCTTCATTAAAGATTATAAATTTTAGTTTCTTATCAAAAGTCTTCTTCATCTATTTCTGATTATTTTCCATGTTTGAATGATCTTGATCTCTTAGCTCTTGTAATTCCATTAATTCTGCATAACGAACCGGTAGTGGTTCATTTTAAAGTAGCTCCATTTGATGTATAAAATTTAATGTGGGTAACTCAATTAAAATAGGAATTCTTACTTTTCTTTTCATAAACAAGATTTTATGGTGAATTGCCAACTGATCTTTTAGGAGTCACTCTATCAGCCTAAATTGTTGAATTCAACATTAGATGGTAAGCTCTTTGGTTATCTTTACGTGTTCTTTTGATCATCCTTAAAAGATTCTTGTTAGTACTTTCAGCTAACCCATTACCTTGTGGGTAATAGTTAGATGAAGATCTTAGATAAATTCCATGATTAATAGCCCAATCTATTACCTTTGCACCAAGAAATGCTAAAGCATTATCTGATATGATAGTTGCTAGAACACCAAATCTGCAAATTATACCTTCATACAAGGATAATATCAAAGTTTCATTAGCATATTTCAAGCTATTGCCTTAGTCTAGTGTGTAAAAGAATCTATCGTAGTAAAAATCCACTTGTGTCCTTGTGAAGAATGTGGGTTTATCATGCCAATAAAATCAATACCTTTTTGCCGCATAAAAGGATGATCAACTAAAATAGGTTGTAAAGGCAGAGAAGTCAAATGTTCTTTTCCAATAAAGAAAGCACATTTCTTACACTTTCTGATCCATTCAAAATAGTCCTTGAATATGTTGGGCCAATAGTAACTAGCTTTCATAATTTTTAAGGTTGTGGTACATGCTGAGAAATGACCTCCTATAGGTCCTTCATGGAATTTTGATAATAATTGCTGATTTTTTCATAGTCAACACATCGCAAAAACATTCCATTTATATCCCTCTTGAATAATATACCATCAATGAAAACATAGGCTACAACTTATAATCGGAAATACCTTCATTTTTTTTTTTCCATACCCTTCAGATAAATACCATGTTTGTAAATAGCTAACTAAATTAGTCATCCATCTTGATTCTTGGACCTCTTGAGAAAGTTTAGGTTGCTAGTTTTCTTGGTTGAACCATGACATCTAATTGTTGATGCTTAACTTTAGCATGTTGTTTTGGATCTTTTGATTCTGGTTCATGTTGTTTTTCCATATCAGCAATTAGGTGCTCACATAAGCCTTTTCCTTGAACTGTCTTCGCAACCTGGATATCAACATCATATTCCATAACTTTCGTTATCCAGCCTGCTCTTTTCTCATTCAATTATTTATTTAACAAGAAATCTTTCACACTTGGATGAGAAACAAGAACATGAATTTTATTGTTTGAAAGCATGTACTTGAAATTCTTTAGCCCTTTGACTACTGAAAGTACTTATTTTTCAAGAAATGTGTACCTTGTTTTGTAATCATGCAAGCTCTGTCCAAAGAAAGCAATTGGTTGTTCAATATTTTCATCATTAACTGGTTTAATATGGTTGAGATTGTTTTAGCTTCTGCAAGTGCATACATTGTAAAATCTTTATTGAAATTTGGATTTACAAGAGTAGGAGCTTAAGAGATGGCGGTTTTGATTACTTCAAATCCTTCTCTCCCTTCGCTGGTTTAAGAGAAATTATTCATTTTCTTATCGTAGTTTTCAATGGTTTAACCAATGCTGCAAAGTTTGGAACAAATCTTCTAACAAAGTTGATTTTTCCAAGAAAACTCTATAATGCTTTCTTATGATGAGGCAATGATAGCTGTGATATGGCTTCGATTATGAAAGGATCAATTGCTAAACCTTGCTTAGAAACAATATGACCAAGTAATTTTCCTTGATGTACTAAAAAGATAGACTTTTTGGGATTCAAAGATATTCCAAACTGCCTGCATAACTAAAAAGTATGCCTTAGATGTATTAGATGCTCATCTATTTTTTGAAAATACAATAACATCATCTAAATAAAAAAGGATGCATTTATTTAATAAGCTATGAAAATCCATGTCCATTGCACATTGAAACATTGCACCAACATTTGAAAGGCCAAAAGGCATTCTTTTGTAAGCATAAGTACCCCACTTGGTGGTAAAAGTTGTTTTGTACCTATCTTCTTCTCGAACTAAAATTTGATTGTATCCACTATAGCCATCTAGAAGAGATAGTTTATCCGGACCCAGAAATAGTTCTCAAAATTTGATCCATATTTAGAAGTGATAGTAATCTTTTAATGAAGCTTTATTTAAATCTCTAAAATCCACACATAATCTAATTTCTCCATTTTTTTCTAATAGAAACAAGATTGGCTTAACCAACTTGAATGCTTAACTACAAAGATAATACCTAATTCAATCAACTTAGATAAATCTTTCCTCATTAGAGATCTATTTTGGGATTTACTGAGACCTCTATTTTTTCCTAATTGGTTTGGAATTCGGCTATAATTCAATAGTATGTTGTGTTAAATCTGGAACAAACCCTTTCGGTGTTTGGTATTTCCAAGCAAAAAATATTTAAATTCTTTACAAAGATTAACAAATGAATGCTTTTTAGCCAAGGAGCATACCTTTCAAGAATTTTTCTTTTCCCTTCATCAATTCAGATCTCTTCATAGTTATTAGCATGTGTTGACATATTTTTTTGTCTTTTCTTAACTGATCATCAATGATGAAGATGTCTTCTAATGTGACTAGACCTTGAGGAAGTTTGTATTTCTTTAATCGAATAATCTAGTCACCATATAAGTACTATAATTTATCTTGATTTACTGTAGAAAATTTAGCTTCTTGCTACAAAAACCTATAGATTTGATCATCACTTTCAAAACCTACCAATTCAAGTCATTATCAGGTATCAAAGGCCTGACAATTAGCTTTATATGAGGATAAATTTTTCTATTTTCAATTTGTTCTAGCATTTCAAAACTAGCACCAACTACTGCAAGTCTATCTGCATGCTTATTTTCTATTCTAGGAATGGATTGAATGTTAATAGCTTTGAAATCTTCCATTAAGTCTAAAACTCTATGTCTATAAGAATTCATTAATGGATTCTTTCAAACATTAAATTTCTTACTTGATTGATAACCAACTCAGAATCACCAAAAATCTGTAGCATGCTAATACCTCTCTTTCTGGCCCAAAGTAAGCCACAAATTAATGCTTTGTATTCGATATACGTTGCAAGTGCATGAAAATTGGAGACTCAAACATGAGAAATAGCTTTCATTTTTTGGGGAAGTGAGCATCAAACTTGATCCTTATCCTTTCTTGTTTTTAGTTCCATCAAATGAAGCTTCCAAATCCCTTCCGTTGCATTTTCTATTTTGGACAGAAAGGGAATTGGTGTATTTTCTTCATGCAAGAAATACACACCAAAAAAATGTGTTCATCTTCCTTGAAAGGATCATGAGCATTTTATTCATGTGTCTTTTCATCCATAAACAAGTTAGAAACACCATCTAGTCTTTGTAACATGAGTTATATTATCAAAATTAGAATGGTCTAAGGTATATTAGAAGCGTGAGGATCAATGTGAAATATAGCCAATGGTTTTGAATTGATAGTAACCTTGGTCCCATAACAAGTAGTAAAAATAAGAAAGACCAATCAAAGAGAGATAGCCTCCTATTTTTGTTGTAAAGTGTCTTAATAAACATATAGCGAAGTAAGTAGGTAAGTCTACAACAATAACATCTTGCGAATGGAAACATTTGGGAAAGCATACAATGTTACCTCTAGATTTCTAATGATACCAACCATATTAGTTGCGTTCCATCCAACCAGTGTAGGACACTCTTTTCTCGTAGGTTCATCCGCAGGTCCAATTTTTTTGCAATTGCTTTTGGCATAACGATGATATGTGCACCACTTTGTCCACCATATAATTATGAACAATATGTTCTTGATAATCGAGTGATTGATAAAATGGTGGTGGCTTCTTGATGTCATGAGCATTTAAGAATTTATGAACCATCCATTTAACTTCTTTGATGTGGTCTTGTTCCATTGTTCCAAGGACCATGTTTGCTTTTTGGACTTCCTTTTTCTATTTTAGAAGAAATCTTTAGCTTAGGGTAAGTGCACCAAGTTGGGGACAATTAAGTGGACATTAAATCCTTTTACATTAAAAATAATAAAACATAAAATTTAGTCTTCCGCGGACTTGAACCATGCAGAAAAGTCAAAAATATGTCATAAAAATGGTACCATCACGTAGGGGAGACTATTATCTTTGTATAAATATTGATTTTAAAGTGAATAGAATAGGATAAATATCATTTTATAATTTTTACTAATAGTAAGTCTTTAAGACACTTTTTCCCGTGATAGTATGTTTATGTCTACGTTTAAGGCTTTATTTTGTTTCACTTATCGAGAATGTGATAAAACTTATATCATCCCAACCGTACATCAATTATATACATGTTAAAAGAAAATTATTTGATTTCAATATTTTTTGATGAAGTTATGGCGGGCAAACGGAAAGTGCTCTGTTTTCTTTATGTTTTCATACCACTTTCACGGAAAAAATCATAAAAAATAAAATATTGCTCAAAAAAATACAAAATAAAATCCATCCCAAGATAGATAGCGGCATCTAACTTCTCACCAAAGGAGAAAAATATATATCAATTTTTGGTCATCCAAATCATGGGCAAATGGACTACTGATCTTATAGGCATTTAAAAAAATTACCAAGTCATTGAATTTTGCGTGTTTAATATAGCTAATCTTGTCCATTTTTTTTAAAAATTAGTATTTTAGAAACTATATTCCGGATGCTATGATTCATATTAATATATTTTTTTCTAATTTTGAGTGTATGTATTGCTAATAATCCCTAAAATTTGATATTATGTTGTTATTTGCAATATGGCGTCCACTTATGACCCCTTTTTGTCCCCCAACTTCTTGCATTTACCCCTTAGCTAGTTCGGGAGAGTAAATCATGTTGTCTGGAATACTTAGAGCATCCCACATTGAGATGTTAACATTATGTTTTTTTATTACATCAACAATTTTAAAAGAAAACAATTTTAGAGACTGATTTTACTATTTTAGCACAGGCTTTGGTGAAAATTGATTCTGCTTGATTGCTTTTGATATCTACGGTATAAATAACCTTCTTGGATCATGCTATAGCTATTTTTACTTCTCTTTACCATTGTAACACTTGTTGTTTTTAAAGGAACAAATGCATTGTTAGTTGGTTTTGGGCTTATACTTGTTTTATCGGTGATAGTAGGTAGAATAGACCTATTCTACTACTTTTTTACCCTCTGCACCTTTTCACAGAGCCCTAGTAGTAATCTGCAATGAAATAATCCTCACTTGAAATTAACTAAGTTCTATTTAGGTTCTTTACGAACATGAATTTCTTCTTGCCCAGGACCTCATTTGAGGCATGAATAATGTTTCGATTGAGGTTGTGGAACACGACTTATGTTAAAAAAAGCATTTAGGGTAATTTGCAAATGAATGAGGTTGATTACAAGGTTGACATCATTCTTCCATAGCCATATTAAATGGGAATAGAGCATTTGATGAACTAGGAGCCTTTGGGTCAAATTGCCTTTACTTGATAAGGTTGCCTATAATTTTGATATTGTTGGTAAGGCCGCCTATTTTGCTTTGGTTTAGCTAATTTTATTGATAAGGAGCTTGATAAGGTCTGGTAGGTAATGCAAGCCTATTCTCAATTAAAGTCAACTTATTCTCCATAGTCTGCAAGGTTTTAAATATGTCATATGATGGGGCTGTAATAATAGGTTCTATAATTGTGATAGGCTGAATAATAGGTGCTAAATCTACCAAAAATGAATTGCATGTCTTGGTGCTAATTTTCCAACTTGAATAAGACTATTTTGAGCTTAGATGGCGATATCATAGGATGCTAGGAGCATCTCTCCTCCCATAGACTAAATCATAGTTAAAATATCACTTTTTAATGCCCTAAGATAATAAAGAAAAGCATGATCATCTTGAGGCTTGACACTTGCTAGAATTCTTTCCCAAGTTCTGGAAAAACGGATGTTAAAACTAGACATAAATTTGTTGGGAGCTCTTTTAATGGTAGATAGTTTTTATATGAGAGATAAATGATCTGAATTATCTTCAAATTGTTTCAGAAATTTATCACCTAGGTCATCCTAAGTTCTTATGCATCTAATCTCTAGATTTAAATACCATTGCAAGGTTTTCCTTTAAGAGATGCAACTAAAAGTCTCAAAGCTACATCCTCATGAGTGATATTATGAACTACACATAAGGCTATGTGAAATCTTTAATGTGATTTATAGGTGTAACCTGATTTTCACTAGTGAATGATGGTAGAATTTTCATGGCTGCATTAAGGATGTCATGGTAAACCGAGATTTCCAATGGGTTGCCATTAGTAAAGGTCACAAAATTCCTAGGTGCTTAAAAATCCATTTGAAAAAATGGGATCTAGGATAGAGAAATTAATACATGGTGAAGGAATATCAAAGGAGGGTTATCAAAACTAGATCTATTATAAGGTAAAGTATTACCAACTCTTCTCCTTCTTGCATAATTGAAAAGGTAAAGAAACAAACTCGGGAGAGAATTCCTCTTACCGATGATCTTGTATTCACTTTAGGCATGGAACATGCTGCAATCTGATGGTCTAGAATCAGGTTCACGAGTCACCAAAAAGATCTTTAAAGCTTTAGAAATAATTGTTGCAGCTTGCTATCCTGAAAGTAACTTTTATCTGCTATAGATATGTTGTAGAGATATTTGTAACTTGCATGTAGATCTGATTCGTTGTCCCACCGGGTGTGCCAAAAATTGTTCTCTCGAAAGTTCACCCTATAGAGAGATGGTTGTAGGTATTCTAAGCTTGCAAAAATGGATCTCTCTCTTTCATAGATACAATGGAAACACCTTAGGTCTGTGGGTATACCTATTTTGAGGTGAGTCTCTAGTATCAAGGTCAGTTCCTTATTGATGTATCCTAAACTAATTTTTTGGGGTTTTAAGGGTAAAAGAAGACTGTAAAAAGATTTAAACTGAGGTGATACACCAAATTTGTATGAGGTATTTGACTGAGTATATGCACAATTGATATGGAAAGGATTTTTTATGCACAAGCCAACAATTTTCTGAAGATAATTAAGGGTAAACACTTTGATGTATTGAGGGATAAAATCACAAAAATATTGCTAAGTTACACATACACATTAATATCATGTAGAAATTACTGAATTTGCAATAGGGTAAGATAATTAATTAGGGAATTCAAACTCACAAGATTAATGGAAACATACACAAGACTACAAATAATTGGAAAGGCAAAAAATACTTCACATTCAAAGGGAAAAACTAGCAAAAATATTGCTTCAGCACTCTTGTATCTAAAATTCCTCCTCTAACTCCCTTTTTGCTTTGCCAAGGCACACAATATATAGAAAAATATTTCCCACCCTTCCTAAAATAGGCTAAAATTGTACTCGCCCATGCATCCTATTTTTATCCTTCATCTATTAATAAATAAAGGAATAAAATAGAACATGCAAATACAAAGAGGCATTAATAGCCATCGGTTACACTTTAGTCAACTGTAGTTGACTATTCTATTTTTAAGAAAAGCATGTCTATTTTTAAGAAAAGCATGAGTGGATGATTTGCTAAAAATAAGCTTTGCTTGATGAGCAAGCTTTCTTTCCTGTGCATGCATATTTGTCTTCTTGCTGATTTGTCCTTTTCTAAATTTTGCGAAGGTGTACAACTTTACTCTTTGTGGGTGAGAAAAATTAATAATTTTCTGACCATGGTTGAATTTGGTGAACTTAAGACTCGAATTAAGATGCAAAATATTGCAAACTTAATCATTTTTGGTAATTAAATTATTAAGCTCCATTTGTCTCAACCAGGCTCTACAAAATTTCTATCTTCAGCCATTGATGAAAACATGAAGCTCTATTCTTTACTCTTTGTTTCTCTTCTACGTGATCTCAACCCATATTTGGGTATCCCTCCTTTGATATGGCATTCAGACTTCTTAATTTCTTCTTGATTCTACAATTTGTTTAATACTACATTTCCTTTTATTACAACTTTGATATGTATGTTGGAAAGTTTTAAAAGGTCCATTTCACATGGCGAAGCCCTATCAAAATTTCCTCGAATTCCTTCTTCTTTAGTTACAATCAGGAACATATACTTATGAATTATCTGCTTCATGTACCATAGGATGGAAATCATTTGAGAACTACAACCTTTATCTAACAGTGAAGACTGTAAAACATGATTTATTTTCTTCTTTACTACAACCTGCACCTACACACTTAAGGAAATAGTTAGAAAATATTTAGGCTTTTTGGCCTCTCTTAAGTCCATAGTTTTCTTTTCTCTTTCCTCCTTCATCCTGAGTGAGTAGATCATGTATGCAGTATGATCTTCAAGTAATCTATATATCCTGTTGTTAAGAGATCCATATGCATGAAAAAGGACAATGTAGGAATATGGATTAACCCTGAGCTCTTAACTGATAATCTTCCTCTTTTCTTCTTTTCAGGTACAGTACTTCTAGTGATGAAGATGAAGAGGGAATAAGTTGAAGATGAAGATACATCAACCAAAGGAGAAGACCCAAGGAAATGATGGGTTCACTCATACACCTCTATTTTCTCTTTCATGCATGTGTACCTCTTATTTCAGTAGTTGTACTTTACTTTCCAGTTACATCCCACAGCTTGTGTGGGAACATTTGAAATTCCTTATGAATAAAGCATTGAATTGTGAAATTGAGTTGTGTATTTCTTTCTACATTTCTACTTTCTGGTATGGATTGTATGATGAACTAAACAACTCAGTAATATAATTGAATGTCTTAATCATGAAGGAAAGAACATTAAAGAATACCTGTAACATCCAGTAATGAACTTTGATTTCTTTACAATATGCAATTATGTTTTATGTTCCAGAACTTAGCATTTCATCTATTCTACAATTGGATGTCTTCATCAAGATAACACAACTATCCTTTAGGGATTTGTGTTCTTTTGTTAAAGATAGTCATGAAATTATAGACTATGTGATCTGTTATATTTTGTGATAGCACACATAGCTGCAACTTCCATGCAATCATTTAGTAACAATATTATCTGAAAGAAAAACTCCCCTATCTTAGGTATACTTCACCAATGCTATCCATCGTAAAAAAGTTTCGAGTTGCCCATTTTTGCACAAGTGCAAAAATTGTCAACATGCGCCTTAGTGACATTATGGATGCTAAAGTATACTTCTAAATATTAACCATTTATCAAGGAACTCTGCATCTAATTGTCCTTAAAATATTTTAATCTCAACTTTGTCTCAACTTTAAAGGGAGTATGATAAGATTTTACCTTTTCTCTTGAATTTGAAGTCTCTTCTTTATGCTCTTCCCCATAACTTTCTTCATGGTGGCTCCTTCCTTTGCCAAACTTTTCGGATAAGTAACCACTCGATCCCATGGAGTTTTGTTTGAAAGAAGTTTTCATCTAAAAAATGCAAGTTCTTCTTGCTTTCAAAACATCCTATCCATCATGGTCTCCAACATCTTGATTCTACGCACCAAGTTCTCTTCCTCCATTTGTCCCAAAATTCTCTGTTTCCACTTCTTTGTAGAATTTTTTTGGATCGCAAGGTAAAGATTCTTCACCTTGATATTTTGTCACCTGTCATACAAATCCAAGAATGAATACTAGTCCTGGATACTTTTTGGCTCAACCAAAATGATATGTAAACCCTTCAAATTTAGAATTATCCATAGAATAACAAATTAAATGTAGTTGTTCTACTTTCTATTAGAAAATGACAAAGATAACTAGTGAATGAATTATGCTTATTCTTAAAATCCACAATTACAGAAATGAAAGAATTTAAGCTCATAAACACCAATAAGGTTTATCCTAAAAACCTCTCCGAGAAGAAGAAAAACTAGTCGGGAAGTCAAATTTCTCTTTCTTCCCATTTTTATTGGCCAATTCAAAATAATACACAATTTACAATAAGTATGAAAGAGAAGTAGATAATATCTCACACTTCCTCTCAATTATTTGTTTGCTCTATCTCAACACTCCTTTCTTCTACAAATTACAATTACTATTAATAAATTCTTACTCACTTGATTTCGTGTCTTCGATGATCTTATTCTCTCGACATACATGTATTTATAGCCTTTCTCATGTCCTCCTAGAAGAGACATGGAAAACCTTCCAAATTTTGGGATGTTTGTTTCATATTTTTCATTTGTATCCAAAAGAGCTAGGACCATCGCCCAATGCAAACCGGTGGTCCTAGGACCACTTGCTACTTTGGTTGGGTAGTAATTATGTAACTTCCGCTCTACATAGAGCAGTGGTTGTCCTATTACTAAAAATATGAAAACCTCGATGTGTTATTTTTCCTTCTTTGTGTCGATTGATATGATTAAGTAGGGTCATTTTGATCCCTATGGATCAATCCATGTCTCCAAGTGACCGACAACTAAAGTAATCGACCAAAGACAAGTCACACAAGAATATGTAAATGCAAAACAAGATCATGGGTCAAGACATCGCAAATGACTTCTACATGCAACTAGTGGGTGATCAATCCACAACACCTGCATAACTCTAAGAATCTGAACATTTCACTTGTAAAATCCAACATTTCATAAACAACTTACATGTCTAAGATAACCATCTATAGAAAAAATATACATGATGGAGTAACATAGTAATAAGAGAAAATATAAACATCCCTTACTCATTCTCAAATGCATATAAACAATACTCATAGGAATATAAACCACGCTCATAGACATATATGTGTAAAAAAATATCTACATCATCATAGAATCAAAAAATAAAATCTATCCTCATGTAAAACTCACCATGTACATCCATCCATATCACCAAAATATTTCAAAAATCCAAGTCTCTCACTACTAGTTGCAAAGCCACATACAAATCTTGTGTTCATCAATATAAAAAACAACAATCATGTTAAGCATGCTACTACTAACTAGTGAAAATACTAGTAAAAATGTCATCAACATACTTTACAACCATCCAAAATGAAAAAAACAAGCGAAATATCAATAAACTATAAATACACATAGCTCTTACACTGTAACCTATAACAAAATAATTATCCTTATTTCACCCTTCAAACTATTAAACATTTCTCCCTCTTCTTAACCCAAATAAACAACCATCAACTTTCATCCCATAAGGGTATCTAGGCACTACAAAATAAAACTAAAAGTGACATCACCATGCACTAAACGTAAAATACATGCAAATCCTAATTTTCCACCAAAACAACATGTGCCTCATTCCACTCTAAATGGTAGCATTCTCCTCTCACTTCGCACATGCATATGTGTCCACCTACAATTCTAATAACCAAGGCTTGATCCCACTCAACATGAACTCCTTTTCTGCATCTAACCATCATGCTCAAAATCTCCAATACATATCGCTTAGAAATAAAATAGATAAAAGAAAATATAAAATAATTCCCTTCTTAACAAATAATACTTCTACATCACAAAAGTTTGGACTTCTTGTGAAGTAGACCTTGAATCACCTTCTTTTCATCGATATGTACTCAACATATCTCGTTATCTGCAACTATGTCTAAACATGACTTTTCATTGAGCATCTCATCCTTAGACTAGATAACCTTGTCCTAAAGATTCCAACACATCCCAAAATAAAAGTCAAACTCTAAAAATATCCATGGTGCACATTTTATTTTTGCACACAATCCAATCATACTACTAATTACTTAAAATGAAAGAAATAAAACATTAACAATATAGAGATACCTAACCCAAGTCTCTCTGGACTCACCGATCAAACTTTTTCCTCTTTCTCGATTCAAAATTTAAGTGATCTACTCCTTTTCTACATTTACACACTTTATTCTAGATACCCGAGCCTCTAAAATAGGAAACCGAACCATTCACGTCCTCTTTGCTGCAAAACACCCTGTAAACTTGTTGTCATAGAAACTATCCATGATGTGTTGAAAGTACAATCTTGGTTTACGTCTATGATTGATGTCAGTTCACTATGACCGATGCCGATGTTTCTAAAACAAACACAACACCCAGATTGGCATAAAACACTAAACCAAGTTCCTACTCCAACAAAAATGATAGTTGTGTTGAGCCGGACATTTTAAGAAGCTTGCTAAAACTTCCACAAAAACCTTACAACAATAATACATGTAATGAAAATGTACCAAGATGAAATACATCAACTTACTAACACCAAAAGACTCACCTAAATTTTCAACCGAGTAATTTCCTCTCCGATGGAATCCCCGTCTTCATTCTATGCTATTGTATTATGCCTTTCTAACAAATCTCGTGCATCTAACTACACCAAGGAAGCATAACTACTCCTCTATCTCTTAGTTAGATCTATATTTGTATGTAATCCCAAACATGCATATGTTACCAAAACATACAAGCACTCTGACTCAATACAAAGGAAAAAAACCATACCTCTATAATATGTATCTTCAATTTTACCAACATGCCTATACCTCCAAGAACCAAGGACACATCAGTAATCAAGACACATTTACTCGAATCTTCTCAAATTTCTTCATATATGATTTTTTTATTTAACCAGGTTTCGACATGGGTTCCATATAATTGATTGTGGTCGCGATGCCGACATTGGTTAAGGAACAATAGTCTTTGAGATCGGGTATACTATACCGACGCTAGTCACTTTATTTTTAGTAACCTTAAATTTCTAGCTCCCACTTGATATTAAATATTTTCTTGTGATTTACGCATCATGAAAAATAAAGCCTTTCTCTCATACGGTTGTCATAATACCACTAAAAAACCTAAAGAAAACCCTTTCTCTAAAAACTAAAGCCATCACTCTGATACTAGTTTTGGTATTAGATAACAAACCATGCTTTGATACTAGTTTTTGGGAATTCTGAATGCGAGAATAGTGCTATGATTTAATAAAAAATTAAATAATTCATATACGGAACTAGATAATTTGGCAAAATCTACAATAGAAGTATAAACTAGAATAATCTAAATAAAAATAAAGTACACACACATAACACAACATGTATCACGGTTCACCAAATATGGGATATGTCCACAAAAGATAGATATCTCAATATATAATGAACAAGATTACAAAGCAACTCTTCTACACAAGAATAAAATTCATCTCTCTAGAGTATCTCCTCTACCAACTTCTTTTACAGATCTATATGAGTGCACTATAATTGTGCCTCAAGCCATCACCGAGATCTCACATAACCATGAGCTACTACATATTTCATCTCTAAACTGCAACCAATCTCTCATGTGAGTCTACAAAAAGACCCCTTAAATGGGTCTACCAAATGTACACCCATAATTGTGCACCAAGAAGTAAATGTCTCCTCCATCATTGCATCAACCCATGCAAACATGAAGATAACCTCCTCTACAACACTATATCTCTATGGATAAATGATACATAATGATTTCATGGATCTACAATATAAGATCTCAAAACAAAATGTGAATCTACATGAAGAAAATTTATGTGCTTTACATACTATGCAATTCATTACATTGAGAAAATAACAATACAAAGGAAACACATAGAAGACATTACCCCCTTCTAACCATTCATATGTACCTACAATTTCTATCTTTACATCTTCTCTCCATGCAAGCTCTGTCTTCATGTAATCTTATTTTCTTCTTCTTCTTCATCTTCATTCTCTCATCAAAGGATTCCACATGAAATAATAATTAATTACATGTAATTATTACCTTCTAACCCTAGTTGTCTAACTTATATAAGATTATAAAAACTTAGGGCATCTTAGCTATGAATTTACAACCTTTAGATCACCTTTATAATTAGAGTTTGGATTAAAACCCACATCTAAAATAAATACATTCACGCAGCAGTAATCGGTGTGAGTTCCCTAATCGGTGCTAGTTCCACCCGGGTGACTAGTTATGGTTCCATGATCGAGGATGGTTCCCATATCAATTTTGGTATCCATGTAAATCATCACCCTATAAAGCATGCTATTTTTGAAGCAATTTAGTTCCGCATCTCTACATTATTAGCATAAGACAAACATGTTAAGCATACAAATAACTCCATCCTCATGGGGCACTACATCTCCCTCATCTTATAAGAGCATCATCCTCGATGTGATAGAAATCCAATATTAGAAGAGGTTTTTATGAGAAAGGAGGAAACAATAAACGACTCATGTCACAACAAAATGATACTTGTTGTTAAAGCGTGGATAGAAGGAGGCAAGGTTTGATAATTTATCCATGTTCTATGAAGATTGGTAGTTTTTAGTTTACATAACTACCTAGTTACTAATTTCCTTTAACAATATTTATTATTATCAAGATCTTAATATTTCATTTTTTTAATTTAATTTTTTTTGGTGGATGCCCAACAAAAATTGACATCACATCACAATACCACAATGCTTAAAAATACATCATGATATGTACCTTGAAACACAATAAGAACTCAAAAAAACTATGGAAAGAACATACAAAGCCCTCACAACATTATACTTCTCACATATGCCCTTGACACAAAAGTACTCACAACATAAGTAGACTACAATAACATGTAATACCCAATAGGTACAGATATAAAGGTTTCACGAGACTCGAAATAATAATTATAGTTACATAGGGTTAAGATGGAATCAACATCTTACCATTAATGACCAGAATCAATCATCAACATTAAAAACATTAAGAAACTCACATGAGTACACAAAAATCATAATACCAACTTCACACACCTCCCAAAGTATCACAAAACAACTTCACATACCTCCCAAAGTATCACAAATAACTATATATACCTCCCAAAGCATCATAAAACAACTCCATATACCTCCCTAAGCATCACAAAACAACTTCATATACCTCCCAAAGCATCACAAAAACTACTTATTCCTCCCAAAGCAACACAAAATAACTCCATATACCTCTTAAAGGGTCACAAAATAACTCCATATACCTCCCAAAACATCATAAAACAACTTTGCATACCTCTCAAGCAATAAAATAAACATAAATTTTCCTTTTAGCTCCACTAAAGAGGTCGGTCAACCTATAGTCCTAGGCACATAGAATCCTGACCCAAGTGAAATAATAACTTGTGGTTCAACAACCCATTAGTTATTTGTAAGTCCTTAGGCGTACCCCTAGACAATGAAGTGGGCAAATAATTACCACTAGTCCTTGGTGACCCCATGTCCCTAGCACAACACATACAACATTAGAACTAACATGCCAAAATAATAAGCAAAACTTGTCAAGTGACATCAAATTCAATCACTTTGGGCCAAGTGAGGAAAATAGTTTAAAACTCAAGGAAGAATTTTAACTTAAATTCAAATTTCAATAAATAAAAGAATTTTTTTCTAATAATCATAGTTAGTGTAAAAATTCTCATGTTAGTGTAACAAAAAAATAAAATTCCCAAATTACAACAACTAATTCAAAAGTTAAATATAAATATTTATTGGTTCCAAAAGGGAAGATAAAACAAAATTCAAATTTAAGAATAAACCAATTATACAAAAATGTCACATCACAATCATTATGTGGCCTTATGCGGCCAAAAAATGGGTACTCATCTAATTACTGACTCTCAAACATCAATCTTGAACTTGTAAAATAACATATCAAATAATACATCTGTCATAATCTCTTCCTAAATTAACCCTCCATACTCCCACGAAGCTCAACATACTAAAAATTACATAGGATTGTTCGATGGAAAACCCACATAGGAAATAGCAATGGATGCTATTTACATCATTTGAGCCTAAGGTGGGCCACATCCAAAATATACCAGAAAGCTCAAGTATACTAAACAAATAGACTTGGGTTTTCAGTCTATATGAGACTCCACTTCCTAACTCATACTCGGCTTAAGATTACAAAACCTTGTCAACGCATCCTCTCTCCACACATAAAATCTTAATGATTTTTCCCTTTAGGTTCATGTAGTGTAAGGTACACAATATAACACATAACTACATCACTAACACATTTTTGATTCATGCTCATTAACCATAGTGTCTTACACATGGTATATATAGGTATATCACAATCATTACTTTCACGCATTACAATACATCACATTTCTACATAATGCACCCAAAGTACAAGTACTATACAATAGGGGTCATACTCACCATATGCCCCTAATTCACGACATGAAAATTAACTATTACACTAATTATACATGTGATGAACACAATGAATAACATTACAACATAAAATCAATTGCATAAAATGTGATGAAACACACAATTCATCACAACACGGTGGTGACCTCGGGATACAATCTAATTCACATACACCATTTTTTCATGTAACACACAGCTAACCTACATATCACATAATAACAAAAAATACAACATTCTGCAATCCACAATAAAATCCTTTTCAAAACAAACAATATGGTACATCACATCTGAAATCATCATTGAATGAAATGAAAAGGAGAGCGATTACTCTCATCAAGTAGATCAACATGATAACAAATAGACACTAAGTGACATGCACAACATGTGCATTTATAATATCACAATTATAACATTGGTCACATGAAAATATATATCACATTACTCTTCCCATCATCACAAACATCATGCGAAAATCATCACAACTCCAATCCATCCTCGAGAGGTTCAACAACATGAATCTCCGCTCGATACCAAATGTAATGCCCACATTTTACAAACATAAAAATAACATTAAAAATATCGAAATAGTTTATTTTGGATTCCATTTTATTGTATATGACACTATAGGAGATCAATTATGATAACACACAACATAAGATATGCATGCACAAACAATAACCCACATAGATTACATGAAACATGTGATGAAAAACAACATCACTTGCTTTTTCAAAATGATAAGGCACACCATAATGATTCAACTGCAATATAAACTTATACATAGGGTCTTCCCATGGAATGAAATTTTAGGATTACACATTTAATATAACAATGCATCAATTTTTAACTTCATTTAAAGAAAGGCTCATAATATGTGAATCATACATTCCTTTTCCTTTCACTATATTTCAATTACTTGATTAATCTCTCGTTTAATAATAGGGTATTTATTTACACATAGGGATATTTACATACATATTAGGCTACTAGGTATTATCCACTAGGATTCACACGTAATGGCATACATCTTGATCTTATATAATACCTCCATTACGCAACAAAACAATTGTAAATTCAAAGGATGTGAAGTTCATTTTTATTTATTTAAGGATTTAGGGTCATGTTTCTTTCACTCATTTATAGATTGATAGTTTATTTAGTACCCAATAAGGATTATATATGAAATAGGTTCTTTATCCATAGTAAGAGGTTTTAATCACATTACAAGGAAGATCATGTTTCAATTTTCCTATGGAATAACATCTCATGATTACACTTCCTAAGGAAAAACGTCAATTATAATTTTACTATAGTTATGCTCAAAAAATTAGTTAAGGATTTGAAGGCTCTTAACATGGAAACATACTTCCTTATTTTATGTTTCTAGATTAGGTTTCTGAGTATCAATTTTACCTCTAGCTAAAGAGGTTTTTTCCCTAACTAGGTTCATATGGGATTTTTGATAAATTGTGTAACCTATTTGCTAATAGGGTATTTGTATCCTCATGAGACTACTAGTCCCCGTGTTAGGTAATTTATCTCTAAGAAAGCGATCATAGTTTTGCATCATACATCTATTACATAATAGGACAAGTGGGAGAGAAATATGGAGTAATACATCATTTAAATGGTTAGGATCACATTAAGGTTTACACAATGTGGATCCCTTTTTCTCACCACAAGATGCTTTAAACATGTTATATGAATAATATAAAATTTCACCTTTCCCCAAGGATATCATCTTATGGTAACATTTTCAACAAGTAATCATAAAGAAAAATATTTTTAAGTTTTGTAATTAACTCTTAGTATTGCATCATAAAACCCAAAGGATAATTCAGATTCGATACCAAGTTCATTTATAACACCAACTTTTAAAAGTGACTTTCAAGGGTAGTTGTCAATATTTTCTACCCAACACCCTTCACTTAACACAAGTGTTGGTTAAAAAGGGTTTTACACTATGTTTAATTATGGTTTCCCAAGGACTACTACGTTAATAGAACACATTATCCTTATTACACACACAACTATCAATCCTAGGTGTGGAACCACCTACCCAAGACAAAAATTTACCATGTATTTTATAATGTTCGGGTTCATGGAAATGTCACTAAACATACAAGATAGGATAGAAATCTCAACTTGAGATCTTATTTAATTAATATATAAGCTTCCATTGAGTATAAATATTTAAATTCATCATAAGGATTAAGTTTTCAATGATAAAAGGAATCACACAGGAAGGGTAGTTATAGAAAAATTTTAAACTAGACTTGACTATTTTGGCTATAGTTCTTTATTACATTTTCATGGTAAGGAACACAACACACTAATTATTTAATCCTCAAGTACACAATGCAATTGCACTATAATATATTAAATTCAATTTCATTTAACATATATATCCAAATTTTACAATACAAAATTTATGATCAAAATAACACCTATGGTTAGATATATATTTCCCCAAACAACCCTAAACACTTACAACTCATGCACATTAAAAATTTCAATTATAAACATTACTTTGTGACATAGCAATACATGTTTTTTTCATGAGCATATATAATTTATAGTAATACACAATGAATTACAACCATGCTATTTTGCCATCTTACTTGCATCCTACAAAACCACGCGAGCATGAAATCACTAATAAATCATTGGCATGGAATCAACCATAATATAGTATAATTAACATCTTTTTAGTTTTGCATTTACATATTAATAATAATTTGCACTCGAAAAGAGAGGATTAGAAACATATATACATTTCATTTCATTTCACTTAATTTCTTAACTAAGGAGAGAGAAAGAGATAGGGAAGAGAGACATACACTATTTATTCGAAAGTAAAATTTCACACCACAAGCCATGTGGGAGAGTTTCATACAGTTTCTTATACATTTAAGAAGTTTTCATGGTGGTTTATTGTCTTGGCTAGGGTCCTACGACATTATTTTTACATTTTCTAGTAGCTTCGAAAATGTCTAAATCCATCCTTGAGGTTAAAGAACCACATTCAAAAGTATATTCTGATGGGAAAATGTATAATAGTTGAGTTCCTTTGTGTACTTCTCTATCCAAAGAGTCTTCAAAAACTTATGGAGTTTAGAACTAGTGAATGGTTTACCATTTGCGGCTAGTTTTTTGGGGCCATCGGTTGTAAATTGCCTATTTCTAAAAAGAATCCAATTTTAGCTTGAGGGATTAGAAAATCACATCCAAAACTAACTTCCCATAAATGAACTCTCAACAAAAAACTTCCTACATGCTCTCCTATATATCGATAATTCACTAGAGTCAACGGGCCGAGAATTGGCAATGGGTTACAATCAACAATTAGTTTTCCGGAGCCACCGATCATAGTCGGTCTAATTTGACTTAGTCAATAGTGACTAGAGGCCTACAAGTCCCCATTGTCAAACTATCCTAGGAATGTGTTTTTTTAAACTTAGGGTTCTAGGAAATTATCTAGTAAAAATACTAGAGGTCTATGAAGGAAGACATGCATTTTGTTGCTCGGGGTTAAAATGGAAAGCCGATATAAAACCTAACTTTTAAATTTTAACAACTTCCTAGAAGTGTAAAATGGGGTAACCAAGATCCTAGAGGAGCAGCAAAGAGAGCAATACTAATAAATCATAGTAGATTTAAGGCTTAAATTGACTCCCCACATAGCGGAATATAAGGATGAAACTTCACTTCTCTTTTCCTGGGGTCAAAAGGTATGTTGCGAGTCTTTGAATGTAATGTGTGGAATGCGATGATGAGTGTTTATTGAAATGGAATATGCAACAATTATAAGTAAAAATAAACCCATATGTAATGGAATCTAGTGTAGCGTGTAGAATGTACAAGATGTATGAATGCATCATGATGATTATACAATGTAGGGAATGTGTAAGATGTAATGAAAGTAATGTATAGAAATGGAATATGGAATTATGATAGGGTAGAACTAGACTCTTGTATAATGGATTCTAGTGTAGGTATTAAAATAGAGATGATATATGTATGTAGATAGTGATAGGTTTAGATAGAATACATGGTGATAATATGCAAGGATAGACCCATATATAATGTGACCTATCGTAAATAGAGATGGTAAGGATGGAATGTAAAATTACCCTTATGAATAATGATATATATATATATATATATATATAGTATATATATATATATATATATATATATACACACACACACACACACACATAATGTAGGATGATGGAATATGTAGTTCTATGGTGTAGTGTGTGGGGTTTAGTGTAATGGTAATCCATCAAAAGTCCAATGTGAACCGAAGAATATGAGTGCATCATTGGGTAACGAGGGTGCAATGACATGGGAGAAGTGTGGATATATGGGGAAAAGAAGAAGTGATAATGTAAAGAGGAGGGATGACAAATATGTTAATAAAATTAAGTGGGAAATGTAAGTGTACCATAGGATGGGTATCCCCCAGGATAGTGTGATAAACTTAACTAAGAAATGCCTTCAAATAGGTCTTTGTTGTCATGATAAAAAATTTCTCGATATGTGTTAGAAACTTGGTAAGCTTTAGAGTGAGGGGAATATATAGGGATGAATTACGATGAAGGGTGTAGGAATTCATCTTTTATTCCTCATCCGTAAAAGTGATCGGTTGAAAGCCATGGGTGTGCCAACGTAAAATGTTAGTAAAATATATGGGGTACAATAACTAGTGATGGATATGATGCCAAAGGGCATTTGGAAAGAAAGTGAAGTATGAAGTGGATCAATTTTACCTCCAATATAATCTAGCTAGGATTATGCAGTGTAAATGGAGAAACACGAGGGTGTATGGAATACATATTGTTAGATGGAATTCCATAATTCATAAGCCGTTATGACATGGAAATAGTCATAATAGAGATGGGGTGAATGAAGGGGTGGTAAGATGTTATTAAACATCATGCCAATCTATGTAATCAATCACGTGTACATATAGTAATGGAACTAGCGAGATCGACCATAATGTGTTCCCAAAAGACCCTATTGATATATAATGTGCATGTAAAGTGGGGTCACGAAACAAAATCTTGTGGTGAAGAAGATGAAATTATGTTGACAACTTTGTGAAAAAATACCTTATATAGGACCATAACATTAGTAGATGGGGTTTTTGATTTGGTATTCACATAGTCTGTTATCGAAAAATGTTTCTTCAAAATAAGAATTTTCCACACCTAGAAGAGTAAAATCAAGCTGTTGTAATGACTCATCAGATGAGTTCTACAACATCAACCTCATCATCATATTTGGTGGAAACATTAGTGTGGGCATCATCCATTTGGGTAGCACTATCGAGGACATTAGTATGTGGTGTAGAAGTGGAGTGTGGTGGATGTGGAGTAATAACATGGAAAAATAGAGTTGCCAAAATGATAGCCGACGTGTGAGTGGATATGAAAGGAGAAGTGATGTTAGGAGTAGTGGAAGTATGTGTACTATTAAGGACAAATAAAGTGGGTGAAATCATGGCTGAAGTGTGAGTAGATATAGAAAGAGGAGTGGTAATAGTGGAGGTGGGTACACTAGACTGACCAACATCATATTTATCAAGATTAGCATACGAGATGAGTTATGGTGGTGGAATGCAGGACATAAAGGTGACAAGATCAATATGCCAATACTTGAATGGTTCTAGATCAATAGTGATAGTGTGTTTTTATCCATCATGGAGGAATTTGACACATTGATGCATAGTGCGAAGGAACAACTTACATGATGTGGATCCAAGGTCTACCTGCGAGGATATTGAATTGAAAAGAAGCATCAAGAATGCGGAACTTAGTAAGAATGGTTTTAGGTCCAACTCGAATATGTAGGGAAATAATGCTTAAGAATGTGTGAGTGTAATACTTGTAGCCACGAATGAGGGTGGAGTTACAAGTGATAATACTATCATATATTTATAATTATTGTAAGAGAGTGAGAAAAAGGTTAAATAAAACCCATTATTAATAAGGACATGCTTAATACAAGTAGACTGCGATGATGGTGGTAATGAGAAACAATGCACAAGGGTTATGATTAGTAAAGGAGATATATAGCCTCATCGGTGAATGAGATAGAATGAGGTAAAATATAAAGAGACTTAATGAGATGGGAAAATATTTGGTAGAGTGGTCAAGTTGAACATGGATAACACAAAGTGTAGCCTCAGTTTAGATCCACAATCTCACACATTATGCGATAAGTCATAAATTTATATCTTAGTCGATGGATTCTTGAGTTTATCAATAATATCATAGCCTTTATAAGTAGCTAATGGAGTGGCGGAGTAAGATGGGTGGTGGAAAAGAAATAAGTGGAGTAATACGAGCATGGTGGGAGGTAACGACATTGATGGAGGAGATAGATGAAGGCGTGAAAAAGTGAGGGGATGTTTTGTATGCACATAAACAAAGTCGATGACATTGGTGACTATATTGGTGAATTTGGTAGGTGTAGAGCTAGGATATGAAGATTGGGCCATGACTTGATAAGGAGTTTATATGGTGTAAAAGGTGTGAAATATCAATAAGAAAACCTAGAAAGTTACATGAAGAAACTTTGGGGTTCACCAAAATGATCAACAAAAATTGTACCTAAGGGGATATTAGGGTATTAATGTTAATATAATTAGGAGGACTAAAACGTTGTAAATGAGTATGCTAAAATAACATAATGTGGTTGAAAAATAAATCTAATGGAAATAAACCCCAAATGTGCAAGAGAAGGGAGAGAAATGGCTTAGCTGATTCGGAGAGAGTGTTGTATAGTGTCGCAAGTCGAGAGTAGAATTTGGAAGTGCAAAGGATCACTCAGGAACCCTACAAAGACTAGATCTGGAGGATCTGAGATGATTGAGGCACCTAGGAGTGTACTAGGGTGTCCTAAGGAGCCCTAGTTTGCAAAAAAGGCCCTCTAATCATTGTACATTCTCATAAACTAGTTTCATTATGGTCACGAGATATCTTCAAATTCTTCTCATGTCATCCTTTTTGGATTTACCGATGACACGTGTAATGACCTATAATGTAAAGAGAATTATCAAACCCTAAGAAAAATAAAATATGTAAATGAATGGGTCGGACTAACCTCATCCACCAAACTAGTGGTCTTATCACTGAGTGTTGCACTACATTTCAGACTTGGATTTAGTTCTGATGTGTGTGTTTTTGCATGTCTTGCCCTAGGTGATCTTTGCTTGTCGCACTTTTTGAAGTAGCGAGCAATAGTAGATATATAAAATGTAAGTAGTATGTGTGCATGAAATAAAATAGAATCTCTCACCTTATGTAGTGTGTGTGATGCAAATCTCCTAGCCTTGATGCATGTAACTATGTGGATGAAGTGATGTAATGGATGTAACTCTAGATGGAGTAATAGTAGTTTGTGATGCTAGGACCCTCATTATGGTCTTTAACTTAATATTTATAGGGCTCTTAATAATAATTTTGTAACTAATCGTGACAAGGATGACTAAGAATAATATAAGGATAACCAACAACTATAAAGGACCCAAAACAAGTAGAAGAGGATAAATATAGATTGAGGTTCCTAGTGGGACCAAGGTGATTCAGGGTGCCCCAATATAGGATGAGGTGCTTTGATTTTAGGATAGAATGTCGGGAAGTTGTGAAATGGTTTTGGAAGTGATGGAAAATACATGGGAATGACAAATAAAAATATAAGAAAAAGATGGCAAAAATATGGGATTAATGAGTACTTTGTACACTTGAGAACTATCTAAATAGTATTAAAAGGTCGGGCTAAATATTTTCTAAAGTGTATAATTTTGTGTCTATGGGAAAAATCTTGATCTTATATCATACCTCCATTACACAATATAAAAGTGTAAGTCCAAAGGATGTGAAGTTCTTTTTTTTATTTAAGGATTTAGTGTTTTGTTTCTTTCACTCATTTATAAATTGATAGTTGATTTAGTACCCACTAAGGATTATATACGAAATAGGATTTTTATTCACGAAAGGGGTTTAATCACATTACAAGGAAGATCATGTTTCATTTTTTCCATGGAATAGCATCTCACGATTACACTTCCCAACTCCAAGCATCAATTATAATTTTACTATAGTTATGCTCCAACAATTAGTTAAGGATTCAAAGGTTCTTAACATGACAACATAATTCCTTAATTTATGTTTCTATATTAGGTTTCTTGAGTATATTTTTATGTACAACTTAAGAGGTATTTTCCTAACTAGGTTCATATGCCTTTTTAGTGAATTGTGTAACTATACCCTAATATGGCGTAGTGTATCCTCACGAAACTAGTAGTCTATGTCCATGAGATTTCTTTATTACATTTTCAAGGTAAGGAACACACCACACTAATTATTTAATCCTCAATTGTACATTATAATTAACTATAACATATTAAATTCTATTTCATTTGACATATATATCCAACTATTACAATACAAAATTTGGCATCAAAATAACACCCATGGTTAGATAAATATTTCCCGAAACAACCATAAACACTTACAATTCATACACATTAAAAAATTTCAATAATAAGATTTACTTGTAACATTTAAGTACATGTTTCTTTTTTCTCATCAACATATATAAATTACAACAATACATAGTGAATTAAAACCACACCATTTTTCTATCTTAATTACATCCCGCAATAACATGTTAACATGAAATCAATAATAAATTGTTGGCATGACATCCACCTAAATTTAGCATAATTAAAAAATTTAGTTTTCCATTTACATAATAATAATAATTCTCACTCAAAAAGAGGGTTAGAAACATATCTACATTTCATTTCATTTCACTTAATTTCTTAACCAAGGAGAGAGAAAGAGATATGGAAGAAAGAGAAACACTATTTTTTCAAAAGTCACATTTCACGCCACAAGCCACATGAGCGAGTTTCATATAGTTACTTATATGTTTCATAATTTTTCATGACGGTTTATAGTTTTGGCTAGGGTCCTACGACCTAATTTTTACATTTTTCTAATAGCTGCGAAAATGTCTAAATTTGGCTTGAGGCTAAGGAACCATGTTAAAAAAATATTATGATGGGAAAATTTATAATGGTTAATTTCATTCATGTACTCCTATATCTAAATAATTTATAGGAATTTATAGAGTTCATAAATATCCAACAATTTTCAATTTATGGTTTGTTTTCGGGTCAATAACGTGTCGTAATTTCCTAGTTGTAAAATGACCCAAATTTTAGCTCAAGGGTTTAGAAAAACACGTCCAAAAATAAATTCCCATTAATGAACGCTCATAAAAAAAAATCCTACATGCTCTCCTATATATTAATAATTCAATAGAGTCAACGGAACTCAAAATTGATAACGGGTTCCAAATGGTGTTTGGTTTTTTGAGCCATAGTCATAATTGGTCTAATTTGACTTAGTCAAAAATGACAAAAGGACTACAAGGCTCAGTTTCCAAACTAGCAAGCAATGTTTTTTTCCAAACTGAAGGTTCTAGGTAATTTTATAATAAAATACTAGAGATCTGTGAAGGTGGACAAGCATTTCGTTGCTCAAGGTCCAAATGAAAAATCCGATCTGAAACCCAACTTTTAGTTTTAACAATTTCGTAGAAGTGCAAAAAGGTAACTTGGCTCCTAGAGGAGTAGTGAAGGGAGCACCAACAGTCGATCGGGGTTGATCTAAGGCTTAAACAAACTCCACACATGGCAAGGAACAACGATGAAACTTCACTTCTCTTTTCGGGGTCCAAAGGTTTTTAGCGAGACTTTGAATATTCCCTTTTTCTAACTTTGAAAGGTAGAAAAAAATTCTTATTTTATTGATGACTCATCTAACACTCAAAAATACCAAAGAACTCGAGCATCTGATTTTAATACTTTAGATAGTAACATATAAGATTGTAGTAGCAACACAATGACGATCAAATTGTAAGTTAGTAAGGTAAATCATATGGGGAATTTTATTTTTCATGTCAATAGATTGATTATAATATCTAATTGTATCGTATCTAATGGTTTCATATTTTTATTTTATTGCAAATGAATAACTAAATTATATGAAAATTATAAAAGATTAAGGTAAGGAAGACCATGCCTAGAAGAAGACAAGTTGGTCTTAGATGTTCTCACCCTTACAATTAACTACTCCATGAAAACCTTAATTTTGTTATCCCCACATGATTTTATTTCCTTGAGTCATTACACTAAACTGATCACATGATTTGCATAAGGGTCCCAATGGAATTTTTAGAAGACATTTCTCTACATTTCCAATAGTCAACACAAATGAAGTATTGTCAAACCACATCCACCAATGTCACGCATCTATAAAAGTTGAGCTAATCATAAATGTATCCACCACATCAGTGCCAAATAAAAGATTCATACTCATACTTTTTTCTCTGTTATCATGGGAAGATGCTTAAGAAGTTCTTATGTCACTTTGAGATTAATCTTACAGAATAGATTAACTAGATGAATCATGCAACTATCTAAAAATGCATATTTTGAGCCATACTTATTCCTCTAAACAATAGTAAAGATTTTATGATAGCTTATCAAATACTCTATGGTCTATGCTTTCTGAGGTACAAGATGGAAGGATTTTGAAAGGTCTTTTTATCAATGATTTAGAACAAATATCTCATATTTTATTTCTCAGGCCATCTCCTTTCCATATATCACAGTGTGCTTTCTTCCTATGACATGTTCTTCTCTCTAATCTCCTTAGTACCAGATCCTTTGAATAAACCTCTTGTCCTCTAGGTGCCTATACATTTGCCTAAGTTCCCATTTTGACACAAATTGGGAAAGGTATGGGACGGATAAAGATTGGGCATTTATCCTGTCATTTATTTTATCTTAAAATTTCGAAATCCAACTCACAAAAAAAAACATGTTTTAACATACCCAACGATTAATGCATTCCATGAGACCACCCCTTTGATGGTGGTTGCAAAGGTTTAAATGCACGTAGAACAACTAATTATATGCAAAAGAAATTAAAATCAATACAACTATAACTTACGCCAAAATAATGCTCCTCCAAATCCTAAAACATTTTCTTGTTCTTATACATACAATAGAAAAATCATAGGCGACAACATCTTACTTTCTATTTCAGAGACAAATTAACCTACTTAAAAATAGATACAGATCCGGGTTCAATTAGTTTTATATAATTAATAGGTTGGTGGGTTTATAATTATCCCAGCGTGCAAGACTGATTTTACCCACAAGGGTGCTCATTAATTGAAAACTAAATGTGACAGCTATGTTTGGCATAGTTCCATGAAACATTTTGTTTATTTAATTAAGTTTGCAGTCATAACAACCATCCAATTGCTGCTAATTCTGCAACATCTACTTGGGTTTCAACGTGTTTAAAGCCTTTAGATCTCAAATTAAGTTCTTGAATTATTATACAAGGTAAGTGACAGGTCTGAAATGACGTTGATGATGTGTCTCTCCATTTTTTTAGTGCTGGGACAAGGTGTCTTGACCAGGTTGGAGTGAACGTGAGTAAAGGATCTCATGCTTTCCAACAGACACACTCAACCTCCCTCCCACAATTCAACAAACCAAATTCAACATATTTTATTGTTTTGTTATTATTATCTATTATTATTATTGTTGTTATTTGTTTCATTTCATTTTATTATGTTTGATTTGTTTATTTAACAGTTTATTTTGATAATCTCACTCATAAGTTTGGAATTTCATTCATTATAATTTTCGTTATTATCTATAACATTATATTTTTATATTGTTTTTAGATATGAACACGAAGGAGTAAACCAACAATCCAATCTAACACATTCATTCATATCATTATTATTAAATGTTATTCCTTTAAATTATTTTAATTCTGATTAATAATTGTAATAATTTAAATTGATTCAATATTATTATATGTTTTAATATGAATGGTAGGACATCATTATTTCACCATCGACTAAGGAAACAATTTGGCAAAAAAACTAGGATGATGCGGACTTACAATAATCTTGTTTGTTGGTAATCCTAATTGCATAATAGTGTTATGATTCAAGAACAAATTTAATCATGCAAATAAGGAATTAGAAAATTTCCCAAAATGCTACAATAGTTGAAGTATAAACTAGAATAATCCAAATAAACAATAGTACATAGACATAACACATAATGTAACCATGGCTCACTTAGTATATGGTTACATCCACCAAAGATATGATCTCAATATATAATGAACAAGAGTACAAATCAACTCTTCTACACAAGAGTAAAATGCATCTCTCCAAGAGTATCTCATGTACAAGATCTCTATATGGATCTACATGAGTGCACTCTGTTGTGCCTCGAAACCATCACTAAATATCACATAACCATGAACTACTTGCATCTAATATCTCTTATCTACAACCAAGCTCTTTTGTGAATGCAGAAACAAGACCTCTGAAATGGGTCTACCAAATGTGCAACAATAACTATGCACCAAGAAGTAAGTCTCTCCTCCATTAATGCATCAACCTATGCGAATACTAAAGACAACCTCCTCTACAATACTAGATCTCTATGGATCAAGAATATAACATGATCTCATGGATCTACAATACAATATATCACAAACAACATGTGGATCTACAAGAAGATACTCTATGCACTTTGTATACTATGCAAACCATTACGTTTAAAGAGTAAAAATAAAAATAAAATATAGTAGAAGGCATTACCCTCAGATCACCATTCAAATGTACCTTTAATTTCCTTCTTTCCAACTTCTCTCAAGAAAGCTCTATCTTCATGTAACATTATTTTATTATTATTCTTCATACTCTCAACCAAAGATTCCACATGTAATAATAATCAATCACATGTAATTCTTACCTTCAAACCCTATCTATCTAGCCTATATAACCTTATGTAAACTTAGGGCATCTTAGACATGCATTTAAAACCTTTAGATCACCTTTATAATCGGAGGCGGATTAAAAACCACGTCTAAAACAAAAAAATCACGCAAAGGTAACCAATGCTAGTTCCATGACTCATGTCGGTTCCTTCCCGGTGACCGGGTGTCAATTCTCGGCTGACGATTTCAATCTTTGTGTAAACCACCAACACTGTAAAGCATGCTATTTGTGAAGTAATTTAGCTCCACAACTCAACTATCTCGTGCTTGGAGATAAATTTTTGAGCCTTTACTTTTTCGTTACCTTCCTCTACATGTCGTGAGGACTTAAACAATTCTCTCAAAAATAGGAAGATTAAACCATCTTCTAAAACCAAGACGAAAACAAATCATGACTTATAATATACCCACACGAAGCTATTACTTGTCCATGATACAAGAGCTATCCACACATCAAGATCCCACCGAATTATAATACCAAACCTCTCACGCAAGCAAGCCACCATGAGTAACACACCAACAAGATCTCCCACTCAAACTGAAATTTTGAAATTCAATCACAACCATAGCCATGCCTATTAAACTAACCATATTCTCCAACCATTTATCTAGGTCTCTCGATTGACCACCAATGTAATCCGACTAAAGAAAAGTCAAACAAGAATATGTAAATGCAAAACAAGATCATGGGTCAAGACATCACAAATGAGTTCTACCTGCATACTAGTGGGTGATGAATCCACAAAACATGCATAACTCTAAGAATCAATGTTTCATTCTAAAATATAACCTTGCATAAATAACTTGTGATGTCCAAGACAACCATCTGTAGAAAAGATATCTATGATGGAGTAACATAGTAATAAGAGAAAATATAAACATCCCCTACTCATGCTCAAAGGCATATAAAAAATACTTATAGGAATATAAACCATGCTCATAAACATCCATGTGTAAAACAAATATCTCGCATCATCATAGAATCACAAAACAAAATCTATCCTCATGTATAAACTCACCATGTACATCCATCCATATCACCAAGCTCTTTCATGAGATCCAATTCTCTCACCAAATAACTCCAAAGACACATAGGAATCATGTGTTCATTAATATGAACAACAACAATCATGCTAAGCATGCTACTAATATCTAGTGCAAATACCAAAAAAATGTTATCAACATACTTTACAACAATCCAAAATGTAAAAAGACAAGGAAACATCAATAAACTATAAATATGCATAGCTCTCACACACTGTAACTTATAACAAAATACTTTTTCTTATTTTACCCTTCAAACTATAAAACATTGCTCTCTCTTTTAACCCAATTGAACAACCATCAAATTTCATCCCATAAGGATATCTAGGAACTACAAAATAAAACTCAAAGTGACATCACCATGCACTAAACACAAAATACATGCATATCATGATTTTCCACCAAAACAACATGTGCCTCATTTCACTATGAATGGTAGCATTCTCCTCTCACTTCACTTCGCATGTGCATATGTATCTATCCTATAATTCTAATAACCATGGCTTGATCCCACTAAACATGAACTCCCTGCACCGCTCTAATCTTCAAGATCAAAATATCCAATACATATCAGTGAGAAATAAATCATATGAAAAAATATAAACTAATTCCCTTCTTAAAAAGAATAATTCTACATCACGAAGTTTGGACTTCTTGTGAAGTAGGTTGAATCACCTTATTTTCATCTATATGTACTCAACATCTCCCATTATCTGCAATCGTGTGTCTAAAAATTAATTTTTATTGGGGATCTCATCCTTAGACTAGATACCCTTATCCTAAAGATTCCAACATATTGTGAAAATAAAATTAAAACTCTCAAAATATCCATGGTGCAAATTTTATTTGTGCACACAATCCAATCATAATACCAATTACTTCAAATGTAAGAAATAAAACATTAAACATATAGAGATACATAACCCAAGTCTCTATGGACTCAACGATCAAACTTTTTCCTCTTTCTAATTCAAAAATTTAAGTGATCTACTCCTTTTCTACATGTAGACACTATTCAAGAAACGTGAGCCTCCAAAATAGGAAAATGAACCATTCACACCCTCTTACATTGTAAAACCTTGTGCAAACTTGCTATCATAAAAACTAGCCACGTCCTGCTACTGTGCACTTGGTTCACCTTTGTGATTGACGTCATTTCATTGATTGGCGCCGATGTTGCTCGAATGATTATAACACTAAAAATTGGCATAATACACTAAACCAGGTTCCTAATCCAACAAAAATGATATTTGTGTTGATCCAAACATTTTAAGAAGCACCCAAAACTTACACAAAAACCTTACAACAATAATACATGTAATAAAAATGCACCAAGATGAAATACATTACCTTACCAACACCGAAAAACTCACCTACATTTTCAACCAAAGTACTTTCCTCTACGATGGAATCCCCATCTTCATTCTATGCTATTGTATTATGCCTTTCTAATAAAGCTCGTGCATCGAACTACACCAAGGATGCATAACTACTCCTATATCTCTTCTGAGATCTAGATTTGTATGCATCCCAAACATACATATGTTACCAAAACATACAAGCACTACAATACCAAGGAAATAAAACCATACCTCTATAATCTGGATCTTCAATCTTACCAACATGCCTATGCCTCCAAGAACGAGGGACACATCAGTAAACAAGACACATTTGCATCTTCTCAAATTTCTTTATATACTTGATATTCTATTTAACTAGGTTTCCAAAGCGGGTTCCGCTAACCGACTATGGTCTCCATGTATCGGCATTGGTTAATGAACAATAATGCTTTGAGATTGGTATACTATACCAATGCTACATTCTTGTAATTTTAAGTAACCTTAAATTTCTAGCTCTCACTTGATATTAAATATTTCCTTGTGATTTACTTAATCATGAAAAATTAAACCCTACTCCCATCAAACATTTTCAATAATAGCACTAAAAAAACCTCAAGCAAACCATTTCACTAAAAACTAAATCCATCACTCTTATACTAGTGTTTGGTATTAGATAAAAGACCATGCTCCGATACCAATTGTTGGGAATCTTGAATGTAGAATAGTCTTTATGAGTTAATAAAAAAGTAAATCATGCAAATTTGAAACTAGACAATTCAACAAAATCTACAACATTAGAAGTATAAACTAGAATAATCTAAATAAAAACATACACACACGTAACACAACATCTATTGTGGTTCACCCAAGTATGGGCTACATACACAAAATATAGATATCTCAATATATAATGAACAAGAGTACAAACCAACTCTTCTACAAAAGAGTAAAATTCATCTCTTGAGTATCTTCTCTACCACTTATTTTACATATCTACATGAGTGCACTATAGTTGTGCCTCAAACCATCACCAAATCTCACATAACCACAAACTACTACATATTGCATCTTTGAATTGCAACCAAGCTCTCATGTGAATCTAGAAAAAACACCCTCAAATGGGTCTACCAAATGTACAACCATAATTGTGCACCAAGAAGTAAATATCTTCTCCATCATTACATCAAACCATGAAAACATGAAGATAACCTCCTCTACAATACTAGATCTCTATGGATAAAGGATACAACATGATGTAATGGATCTACAATACAAGATCTCAAAACAACATGTGAATCTACACAAAGAAATTTTATGTGCTTTGCATACTATGCAAAGCCATTACTTTGAGGCGATAACAATACAAAGGAAACACAGTGATACATTTACCCCTCCTCACCATTCATATATACCTACAATTTCCTTCTTTACATCTTCTCTCCATGTAATCTTTGTCTTCATGTAATCTTATTTTCTTCTTCTTATTCTTCATCATCTCATCCAAGGATTCTACATGCAATAATAATTAGTTACATGTATTTATTTCCTTCTAACCCTAGTTGTCTTATATAAGATTATAAAAACTTAGGGCATCTTACCTATGCATTTACAACCTTTAGATAACCTTTATAATTAGAGGTTGGATTAAAATCCACGTCTAAAGTAAAAACATTCATGGACAAATAAGCTGGTGTCAATTCCCTAACTGGTGTTGATTCCTCCCGGGTGACCAGTTTTGGTTCCCACATCGATGTCGGTATTCTTGTAAATCATCACCCTATAAAGCATGCTATTTGTGAAGAAATTTAGCTCCAAAATATCTAAATTATTAGCATAATAAAAACATGTTGAGCATACAAATAACTCCATCTTGGTGGAGCACTACATCTCCCTCATCTTATAAGAGCATAATCCTCGATGTGATATAAAACCAAGACTAGAAGAGGTTTTTATGTGAAAGGAGGAAACAATAAATGACTCATGTCACAAAAAAATGATACTTATTGTTAAAGCATGAACATAAGGAAGGAGGCAAGGTTTGATAATTTATCAATGTTCTGCGTGAAGATTGGTAGTTTTAGTTTACTTAACTACCTAGTTACTCTTTTCCTTTCAAAATATTTATTATTCTCAAGCTCTTAATATTTCATTTTTTAAAATTTTAGTTTTTATGTGGATGCCCAATAGAAACCGACATCACAATACCACACTAGGGCCAAATACAATAGTAATGCTTAAAAATACATCATGATATGTACCTTCATGACTATATCACATCACAAGAACTCAAAAAACTATGGAACAACCCTCAAAACATTATTCTTGTCACACATGCCCCCTGACACAAAAGTACTCTCAACATAAGTAGACTACAACAACATGTAATACCCAACATGTACAAATATAAAGGTTTCACAAGACTCAAAATAATAATTATAGTTACAGGGTCAAGATGGAATCAACATCTTACCATTAATGAGGGAATCAATCATCAACATTACAAAATATTAATAAACTCACATGAGTACAAAAAATCATAATAAAAACTTCACACTCCTCCCAAAACATCACAAAACAACTCCACGCACCTCCCTAAGTATCACAAATAACTATATATACCTCGTAAAGCATCACAAAAAACTCCATATACCTCTAGAGTATCGAAACAACTACATATACCTCCCAAAGCATCACAAAATAACTCCATATACCTCCCAAAGCATCACAAAACAACTCCATATACCTCCCAAGCAATAAAATAAAGATAAATTTTCCTTTTAGCTCCACCAAATAGGTCGGTCACCCTATAGCCCTAGGCACATAGAATCCAGACACCTCTAACCCAAGTGAAATAATAACTCGTGGTTCAACAACTGTTAGTTATCTGTAACTCCTTAGGCATACCCCTAGACAACAAAGTGGGCCCATAATTAAAACCAGCCCTTGTTTGACCCTATGTCCCTAACACATCTCATACAACATTAGAACCAACATGCCAAAATAATAAGAAAAATCTGTTAAGTGACATCAAATTCAATCACTCTAGGCCAAGCGAGGCAAATAGTACAAAACTCAAGGAATACTTTTACCTTAAATTCGACTTTCAATAAAAGAAAATCAAATGGCTAATAATCATATTTAGTGTGAAAATTATCATGGTAGTGCAACAACCAAATAAAATGCCCAAATTACAACAATTAATGCAAAAGTTAAATACAACAATTTGATGGTTCCGATAAGGGAAGATAAAAGGAAAGTCACATTTAAGAATAAACAACTTATAGGAAAATTTCACATCACAATCATTATGTGGCCTTATACAGCCACAAAATGGGTACTTATAGAGTTCTTGACACACTCAAACATTGAGCCTCAACTCGTAAAATAACATAGCAAATAATAAAATTGTCATAATCTTTGCACTGAATTATCCCTCCACACTCCCACAAATCTCAACTGAGTCAAAATCACATAGAAAAGAGCAAGGGATGCTAGTTTTCATCATTTGAGCCTAAGGTGGTGCACATCCACAATATACTGAGAAAGCTCAAAGTATAATAAACAAATAGAAGTGGGTTTTTAGTCTATATGATATTCCACTTCCTAACTCGAGTGGGCTTAAGATTATGAAAACCTTGTCAACGCCTCCTCTCTCTCACACATACACTCTTAATGATTTCTTCCCTTTAGTTTCATCTAGTGTAAGGTACACAACATAACACAAAACTACATCACTAACACAATGTTGATTCATGCACATTAACCATAGTGTCTTACACATGGTATATATAGGGTATATCAAAATCATTACTTTCACGCATTACTGATACATAAAATTTACACATAATGCACCCAAAGTAAAAGTATTATACAATAGGGGTCATACTCACCATATTCCCTAATTCACGACATGAACATCAACTATTAAACTAATCATACGTATGATGAACACAATGAATAAAATTATAACATAAAACCAATTGCAATACAATGTGATGACACACACAATTCATCATAACATGGTGGTGATATCGAGGATACAATATAATTCACGATACACCAATTTTTTCATGCACACAAGACACCTACATATCAAATAATAACAAGAAACTCCAACACTCCAAAATCCATAATCCACAATAACATCCTTTTCAAAGACAACAATATGATACATCGCACGTGAACTCATTGAATCCTTGAAGAGGAGAGCGAATAATATCATCACAGGTAGTAGATCAACATGATAACAAATACACACTAAGTGACATACACAACATGTCCATTCATAATATCACAATTATAACATTGGTCACATGAAAAATATATCTCATTACTCTTCCCATCATCACCACCACCATACAAAAATCATCACAACTCCATCCATCGCAGAGGGTTTAACAACATGAACCTCTGCTCTGATACAAAATGTAATGCCCACATTTTACACACACAAATATAACATTAAAAATACCAAAATAGTTTATTTTGGATTCCATTTGATTATATACGACACTATGGGATATCAATTAGGAAAACACACAACACAAGATATGCATGCACAAACAATAACCCACATAGATTACATGAAACATGTGATGAACAACAACGTCACTTGTTTTTTTCCAAATGACAAGGCACAACATAATGATTCAACTGCAATATAAACTTATAGATAGGGTCTTCTCATGGCATGATATTTTTAGGATTACACGTTAATATAATAATGCATCAATTTTTAACTTTAGTTATAGAAAGGCTCATAATATCTAAATCATACATTCATTTTCCTTTCGCTATATTTCAATTACTTGATTAATTATCTCATTTGATAATAGGGTATTTATTTACACAAAGGAATATTTACATACATACTAGGCTACTAGGTATTATCCCTAGGATTCACACCTAAGGGCATACATCTTGATCTTATATAATACCTCTGTTACACACTAGAACAATTGTAAGTTCAAAGGATGTGAAGTTCATTTTTTTGTTAAGGATTTAGGGTTGCATTTCTTTCACTCATTTATAGATTGATAGTTGATATAGTACCCAATAAGGATTATATACAAAATAGGTTTTTATTGCTAACAAGGGGTTTTAATCACATTACAAGGAATATCATGTTTCAATTTTTTTGTGGAATAAAATCTCATGATTACACTTCCCAAGGAAAAACGTCAATTATAATTTTAGTATAGATATGCTCCAACAATTAGTTAAGGATTCAAAGGCTCTTAACATGGCAACATACTTCCTTATTTTATGTTTCTATATTAGGTTTCTTAAGTATTGGTTTACCTCTAGCTAAAGAGGAGTTTTCCCTAACTAGGTTCATATGGATTTTTTGATAAATTATGTAACCTATTTTCTAATAAGGTATTTGTATCCTCATGAGACTACTAGTCCCTATCTTAGGGAATTTATCTCTAAGAACATGATCATAGTTTTGCATCATACATCTATTACATAATAGGACAAGTGGGAGATAAATATGGAGTACTACATAATTTAAAGGGTTAGGGATCATATTAAGGTTTAGAAAATGTGGACCCCTTTTTCTCACCACAAGATGGTTTAAACATGTTATATGAACAATCTAAAATTTTTCCTTTTCCTAAGCACATCATCTTATGGTAACATTTTCACCAATTAATAATAAAGTAAACTATTTTTAAGTTTCGTAATTAAATCTTAATATTGCATCATAAAACCTAAATGATAATTCAGATTGGGTACTAAGTTCATTTATAACCCCAACTTTTAAAAGTGACTTTTAAGGGTAGTTGTTGATATTTTCCACCCAACACCCTTCACTTAACATATGTGTTGGTCCAACAGGATTTTACACTATGTTTAATGTTGGTTTTCACAAGGATTACTACCTTAAGAGAATACATTATCCTTATTATACACAAACTATAAATCCTAGGTGGGGAACCACCTACCCAAGACAAGTATTACCATGTATTTTCTAATTGTCGGGTTCACGGAAATGTCACTAAACATACAAGCTAGGATAGAAATCTCAACTTTGGATATTATTTAATTAATCTAGAATCTTCCATCGAGTATAAATATTTAATTTCATCATAAGGTTTAAGTTTTCAATGGAAGGAATCACACAAGAAGGGTAGTTATAAAAAAATTTAAACTATGCTTGACTATTTTGGTTAGATTTCTTTATTACATTTTCAAGACAATGAACACACCACACTATTTACTTAATCCTCAAATACATAGCAGTGTAACTAAACTATAAGATATTAAATTCAATTTCATCTAACAAATATATCCACATTTTACAATACAAAATTTAGGATCAAAAGAACGCCCATGGTTAGATTTATATTTCCCCAAATAACCCTAAACACTTACAACTCACACACATTGAAAAATTCAATAATAAAATTTACTTTCGTGACATAATAAAACATGTTTTTTTCATTAACATATATAACTTATAATAGTACAAAGTGATTTACAAGTACATTTTGCCATCTTAATTGCATCTTTGTAAAGCGACATGAGCATGAAATGAACAATACATCACCGGCATGGAATCCACCTAAATATAATATAATTAATGTTTTTTATTTTTACATTTACATTATAAAATAATTTACACTCGAAAAGAGAGGATTAGAAACATATTTAGATTTTATTTCATTTCACCTAATTTCTTAAGGAGAGAGAAAGAGATAGGGAAGAGAGACAAACATAATTTTTTTGAAAGTAAAATTTCACAAAGATAAGCCATGTGGGAGAGTTTCATACAATATCACGTTCCTTATTTATCCACCTGGCAAATTTTGGGTGTAAATTTTTTAAACATCACTTTCTAGAAAAAACAAAGGATTCCTCAAATATTCGTCTTATGGGGTGGAAAATTTGGGATGAGTGACTAAGTGAAATTGTGTAAATTCAATGAGAATATTCTTGCAAAAGGTCAGGGGTTAATTTTTACGACAAAATTTGAGAAATCCCATATTCCTGAGAGACCATCTAAGGAACCTCTTAATCTCTTGTGTTTTAGATTTTATCACATCAATATGGTCAGTAAGTTTACACCACACGACAAGCTCTAAGACTATTCAAGAAACTTTCCCCTACTAATAAATCTAATAGATCTTGAATTAATCTGTGTTGATCTTGGGAAAAATTGTGTCTGCTTTTATTTTAGAATGTCTTTAAAATGGTTTTGATGTTCCCGTTGCAATCTTATGTTAAAATCCCTTTGAATCACACAAGATCTCGTCCATGTGTTAGTATTTTGGAATTTGCAATTTCATTATGAGAAGAGCTTTCATTCTGTAATGAAATAAACAATTTAAAATCATTTTACTTCCACTATGTTGATAAAGATTGTTTGTAAGCCTATGAGTGTATCTTAGGCATGAGGAACCAGGGGGTCCGTAATGTTTAATTGAGTCTTTAGCTCAAGCCTTCATGTTGAATTCTTAAAGATTGTGTGAAATTGTGTAGATTTGGGCCTCCATTGATGCACACCTTCTGGTTAAAGGAATATTTTGGCTATTCTAAAGCATTATGTCTGTTAGTTTTCCAATTGTTGTAAAGGTTCTCAAAGATCTGGTGAAATCAAATTCATCTTGCTTAATTCCCCACCAAAAATTTCAAATAACCATGAATCCTACCTAAAGTACCCCTATTTGTGCTATGTATCCACAAATGAACAAATTATATTGCCAAAATATACATAAGCAAGTAGGTTTTAAGTGTCTTTAGTAACCCGAACCCTGTTCAGAAAATATCCCCATTCTTTAGAAGTGACAACTCATGAGAGTTAAATTGTGGCGTATTGATCATATTTTCTCAAGGTTCCCCTGAAAATTGTGCAAAGAAGTATTTCTTCATGTCCTTCACCAACAAAGGTTACAAAATGGGTCCTCTCACCCTATTTGAAAGGCAGACCTAATGTAGTGAGGATTGATCAAATCCTCAGTGAGGTGCTATCCATTTCTCCAACGCCGAGTGATAAAGAGTCACCGAATCCAATCTCCGACTACAAAATGACTTATGATTTGTATGTCTCTGAGTATCTTGTTAAATCTATGATACTAGCTTAGCTTCCAAGGGAGAATCAATTTTGATACCAACATATCTCAACCCATAACTCATAGGATATTTTGGAAGGAGATGAATGGATGTTTCCTTGTAGACGCCAATTTCATTTTGCATAGTTACCATTTTTTTGGGCGCTTTCTCCATCTAATCTATACTTGACATGTTCTCTATAATCATCATTATTATCGCAGTTTTGCACACCGATATTGTGTACATAAGACAATTTTTTTATATACTATTGCTATTGTAATATTTGTAGCATCCATCCATAATTGATACTTTGTTGTCTTTAACCTTTTCAATGTATCTTTTTTGTCAATGTCTCTTAACATTTTTGAATAACCAATAAGTATTAAAAAAATAATACTACAAGGTAGCAAATTCGTTCGATAATCAAGTTAGAGGTCCATTATTACATCAGAAGACATATTGTTAGCTAAATTGCTAAAATTAGGATCACACATTGATAATTAAAAGGATTAGTCAAAGGAATTGTTGATAAAGTTAATGGAAGATGGAATGTATATGCACATTTACAAGATCAATTGTCTATTTCTTTCATCCTTGTTGGTATATTTCCTTTTAATGACATGAAATAGTTGTATAATATTGTCTAAGCCTCGAGGAGAAAACATTTTCCACCTCATGATCCTTTTTCCATTTTTTCCTATATATGGGAATCATATTTTTGTTTTCCATTTCTCTCTTCACCCAATAATACAAACAACCGGTGGTAGTGTGATTCATGCAATAAAAATTTCAATTACATTATATTCACCTAGGATGTCAATGCAATATTATCTAGATGCATATTTCTCAAATAATGTAGAAATTTTTGACTTAATTTTTGGTGTCCTTTTATTCTCTGGTAGTAAGTATCAAATGTCTTTTCTATTAAACCAACCTCAATAGACATAGTTGATTTAATATTCATTTTCAACCCATGCCATTTTGTTTTAGATGGGTCTATCTCCAATTTAGTCAAATATGTTCACCTCGCCATAGTAAACAACTTGGAATGTTTTGGAGGTGAAAGAAAGCCTTTCTATGTAAGAAATGAATTTGTTTTCCTAAACATAAGTATGGCCATCGTCATAATAACCACTTTCGTGGAAATAATACTCTCTATAAGATCATGGTGGGTTATATTTATTTGAGAAAAGAATTTATTATTAACAATGATTAATAACTACCACAAAAACAAGAGTCTATTCTCTCTTACTATGACTATAAGTTCAATTTACAATACTAATTGCAGAAATTTATTCCAAATTGTTTGTACTTATGTTAATGTATTTAGAGGACATTTCATCTTAGGTTGAAAACATTTATTGTCTGATATTTTGTATTGATTGAGGGTAACAGAAGTAAGAATTATTAAATAGAAGCAAAATAAAAATAACGACCTAGTTTAGTAGAAGCTAGTGTCCTACCATTTCATCTTGTCATCAGAATCACTATCCTGTACACTTTTTGCTCACTAGTGATTTTCATTGATTATAATGTTATCATATTTGATAGACTATCCATGGTTGAAACAAGTGCTACTCTATAAATCCTCGATAGGTATCAATCCATATGTATTTTCATAAATTATATTATTTGTAACATATAATGCAAAATATTTCCTATTGGAAATTTTTTTACCTAACGTTTAGTTTCAATAATTATCAAAATTAATGACACAACAGATGTTAGTTTCAATAGTTTATTATTTTTAAAATTGTGATAAAATAATAAATCATGACCTAGCTGAGTGATCACGAGGCTCCTACCATTACGGTCATTGTAAACACTATGTGTATAATTTTGGATCACTAGTTTTTTCCATTGATTATAACATTATCACGTTGGAAGGAATGTATGTGGCAAAGACAATAGTTGAACTACATACCATATAGAGGATCCATCCTTATGTAGTTCCCATACAATATATTTTTGAAACACATAATTCACATCCAATCTTATGGGACAAAATGCATAGCGAACGATAAGATTTTTTTCTTTATCAAAATTAATGACATAGTGGATGATAGGATCAACAATTTCATACTTTGAGAATATTGATATAATAAAATATCATGATTTATTTTAGCCATCGCTAGGCTCCCATCATTACTGCTAGTCATTATAGATACTATATGTATTGCTTTTATTTGCTATTGTGTTTTCATTTATTCTAATTATAACATATTGTTTTTTTCATCCCTAGTGGATCCAAGTGCTGCACTACAAACTCTTAACAAGGATTTTGACTTAGGTAGTACTCACAAGACGTATTGTTTGTAACATATAATTCAAATTTGTTCCTACAAGAGAAAATCCTTAGTGATTGCTAAGCTTCAGATATATTGAATGAAACGATTTAAAATTTGTTAGAATTAATCTGTTTTTTATTTCAACACAATGTGGACACTTTTTTAATGATAGTGTTATCCATTTATTTCAGTTCTACCATATTTTCTAGGCTATATGTGGTAGAGTGAAATTATTTTATTACATACCCTCCAAATGGATCGAGACAAATTACGTGTTTCCCATAGACTCAAAAGTTTCTTATTTTTAAAATATCCATATGATAAAAATCATGGTATAACCAAGCAGCCACTAGGATCCTACCCTTACCTCTTATCATTATAAATACTATCTTCACAACCATGGATCGCTAGCCTTAATATTTAGTTCCCATAGAATGCATGGTTAAAAACCTCATATTTTACATCGTTTACTATCAAAGAAAATGGTTAGTAACTACTAAGCTCCTTTACTTATTGACAAGAAAAACATATTATACCCCAAGCTTAAAAGTTTCTTATTTTGAAAATAGCCATAAAATAACAAATCATGATATATCTTAGCGGTCACTAGGCTCATACCTTTACCTCTTCTCATTATAAACACTATCTATACGTTTTGGATCCATAGCCTTAGTATGTAGTTCCCATGAGATACATGGTTTTCAACTAATACTTCACATCATTTCCTATCAAACAAAATGCTTAGTGCCCACTAATCTCCTTTACTTATTGACAGAAATGACATATCAGATCCTCACTAAGAAGTTTCTTATTTTGAGAATATCTATAAAATAACAACCATAAAATGACAAATCATGATATAGCTTAGTGGCCTTTAGGCTCGTACCTTTATCTCATATAGTTATAAACACTATTTGTAAAGTTGGGAATTGCTAGGCTTAGTATGTAGTTTCCATAAGATACATGGTTTTCAACAAATATTTAACATCGTTTGCTAAAAAAGAAAATTCTTAACACTCGCTAAGTTTCTTTACTTATAGACATAAACGACATATCAAACCATTGGATCAAGAATTTCTTATTTTGAAATAGCCATACAAAGAAACACTATTTATACAATATTGGATCATTAGCCTTATTATTTATCATAAATATCTTGTTTGAACTTACCATGTGGCACAATTTTGTGGAAGGGGGATGGAAGCCTCACAATTATTATTGATATTCAGGAAAATCAAGTACAATAGTCAAGGTTAATATTTATAGATATCGACAATCGGGTATAAAAAAGAATAAGTTATATAGGTGCAACAATAAACCATATGTGAAATAATATAGACAAATATGTTATTGAAACAATCAGTAACAATAATCCTATAACAACCTCACGTATGCATAGTAAAAACATCACAAATGGTTATAAAAACATAACCATACAACAACAATATTAAAATACCTATTAAATGCAAAAGTAATCTATGTAAAATATGAAATACCTAACATTCCCCCTTAATTTTTCATTTCCTCAAGGGATGAGGAAAAGGAAATATCTAAAAACATAAAATTTGTCTCGTGAAAGTGACTTTGTGAAGATATTTTCTTGTTGTTCAGCTTGTTAGGAAAACTGAAGTTGTATCTTGTGTTTCAAGACATGCTTGCGTATGAAATGAACTTGTACCTTGATGTGCTTTATCCTTTCATGAAACACTGGATTGCGAACAAGTTTGATAACACATTTGTTTTCTACATACATGGTGGTAGGTATATCGTGTGGTATTCTAAGTCCTTCCAAGATGCAACATAGCCATATCACTTCACAAAGTGACTTCACCTACAATCGATATTCACTTTTGAGAAGAGTGAGAAACAAAGTGTTGTTTCTTGCTTCCCCATCATATCTGTCTAGATCCCAAAAAGAATACAAATCTACAATTTGATTTTCTATCATCAATGTTACCTGCATGATCTGAATCCGAATATCCAGTCAATATTAATTGACCATTCTTCTTATATTCTAGACCAAGATCTATTGCACCGTTGAGATATCACAAGATTCACCTTACTTCCTTGCAATGAAAACTCTAGGTTCTTGCGTATGAACATAGAAATATATCTCACTTTGAAAATTTTATATTTGGTCTAGTATAAATTAGGTAAATGAGACTCCCAAGTAATTATCAATAGAGAGTTGCATCTACCACTAGATATGGATTTGAATGAGATAACTACAGTATCATCTCCATAGGTATAGTAATAGGTGTGTAACTCATCATCATAAATTTCTCGAGCGTTGCCTTGGTATAATTCAATTGAGAAACAAAGATGTGATTCTCTTCTTTCCATAATTCCAATCTAAGACAATAATAGTGCATGAGCCCGAGATCTCACATGTTAGAAGATCGCTTAAGATCTTTCTTCGTTGCATTAATCATCTTCACTAAAATTCCAATGATGACTAAATCGTTGAGATAGAAAAAAATTCACAATATCCCCCTTCTTTTTTCATGCGGTAGAGATTTGGATCTTATGGATTTCTAAAAATCCAAGTTGAACAATATGCACATCAATTTTCATGTACCAATCTCTGGGGTGCCTGCTTTAAGGCCATACAAATATTTCCTTAAGTATGCATACATTTGTTTCTTCTCCAGGTAAAACATATCCCTCAAGTTAAGTCATGTAGAATTATTCTTGTATATATCCATTCAGAAAGACACTTTTCAAGTCCATCTAATGGGATTTCCAACTAAACTATACAACTAGAGAAAATATCATCTTGATCATTTTGATTATAGTTGTCGAGAAAATGTATCTTCATAGTCTATACCTTCCTTATGTGCATACCCATTTTCTACAAGTATTGATTTATACTTTTTATGGTCCCATTTTCCTTGTACTTTGTTTTGGATATCCATCTACAACCACTTGGTTTCTTCCCCGTGGAAGATTGACAAGATGCCAAGTTTTGTTTTTCATTACTTGATTGATATTCATCATCCATGGTATCTTTCCAAGATTTTGAATGTAGGGCTTCCTATACTATAAATGGCTCAATAAATTCACTAACTCTACTCATCAAAGCAAATTTTATTTCTTCTCATGCTTTACTATGAGTTTGGTGTCCAAAGGTGGATCTATCTAGTGGAGCATCCAATTTTGCATCGTGTATTATGTTAGTTTACTACTTGGGAAAATGTTGTATCGCTCTTGTGGGTCATGGTCCTATCAAATGATCACCATTATCCCCATCAATGCTATCATATTCTACAGAACATCAGTTTATATTTTCACAAGTGGTGAAATATCTAGATTAGGTGCATCTAGAAGAGGATTCTCACTTCCTTCTTCTCATAGAAATTAACATCTCGAATAGTGTAGACTTTCCGAGTCTTTGGATCCATCAATTTTTACCTAAGAGACTCTTAACTAAAACCAAAGAAGATGAGTTTATTTGACTTCATATCTAATTTTTTATGTTCCTCTTGGGTATGTGTATTCTTGCTTTGCACATGAATACTCCGAGGTGTGTAATAGATGGCTTCCTCTTCGACCATGCTTCATGTAGAATCACTCCATTAAGAGAAACTATGGGCACTCTATTTAAGAAATATACAAATGTCTTTGTTGCTTCTTCCCAAAATGTCCTCTCTAGTCTATAATCATCAATCATATAATGCACCATCACCATGATAGTATAGTTTCTTCACAACACAAAAACATTCTACTACGTTGTGTGTAGAGGAGGCATATACCATGAATCTCGTGAGCTTGTGAACTCATTAGTAGAGGAGGCATATATCAACATAGTATATGAACTCATTACTAGTGAATTTCTCCATTGATCTCGAAAGCAGAGATATGATATGACAACTAGTCTTGTTCTCTATAGCCACTTTCAACTTTTTGAAGTTCTTGTTGTCGCAAAATCACTACAACCTCCGAATGGCCGGATGTGAATAGGGCATTCGGTGTGATTGGGACACATGGGATCACCTCTCAAGCTGTGGGACTTGGGCTCGAGGTGAACCTCCGGAGAAGGCCGGCTTCCTCTTCCTAAACTAAGTGATGTACTACTCCTAGTGTAACAAAAATGATTATCTAATCCTACGCTAACATTTTCATGGGGTTTTAGGGAAATAGATTTACAGAAATGAAACTACACTAGGGATGGTGATGCACCAAATGAAGGGTGTCTTCAGACTCAGGAAGGGTTAATTTGAAGAGGGTGTGTGCACCACAGGTCAACTTCACCTACTACAACTTAGAGAGGGTACATGATACCACAAACTAAGAGACACACATTCCCTTTGTTAAACTTTATCGACTGAGAAATATACCAGTTTCCCAGGTGAAGAAGGATGAACTCAAGAAGGGTGAAATGGCAATGACACCACAACTCAACTGCATGCAATACTTCACCACTCGATAAGCACAAACTCCAAGAACCTATAATAGAACTTAAACTTGCACAAAGTGTACTGCAAGTACGAGAAAGGCACAAAGAAGCACGAAGGATGAAAGGACCGAGATTAGTCACAAAACACACACTTTCATTGCTTCAATAACATGCACAATGCATCATACATTCAAGAGGAAATAGTTGCCATTACAGGTCTTGAAGAGGAGGCTTGAAAGTTCTCTCAACACACAAGAACAACTTGCGAGAGAGAGGATTCTTGAAAAGTATACACTCGCCTCGATATATCTAACTCGTCTAACTTATCTCAACTGTTGGAACCCTTTGAAATGAGATTCCAACTTACATTTATAGAAGAATATGTGAGAAAGAAGAGGAAAGGTCATAATTACATTCCTAAAATGAAGGCCCATGATGTATTTATTACAATTAGTTGAACCACTTGAGAAGGTTCCATCATGGGTCATTAATTGCCTGATGACCTAGTCTTCTTAATTAATTAAAAGAATATTCAAATAAAATATTTAAATAATAATAATAAATATTATTATTAAAACATTTAAATAAAAATATTAATTTAATTAACATAATGTCGGGACCCCCCCCCCCGGTTGACCCGTTTGACTTTGAAGAGGAGGGGGGTCCATGTGGATAGAGTCTGCACATAGCCAAACTCGATGAGCTTCGAATCCTCTAACTCGGTGTTGCACTCGATTTTTGACCCCGCACTAACTCTTTCCTTGCTTTGGTAATCGCACTCTTTTGCATTGAGTCCTTCGAATGGTGAGCTATCAAACTCGATTCTTATCATTTTCCTCTGTTAACTTGAGGCCATTTACGTTCAAACTTCATGAAACGACACCACGAGCTCCCCGCAAAGTCACCGAGCTCTTCATCCAGCAAATGATCTTACCTTTCCGGGCTCAAACTCACTTGAATACCGAGTTTAACCCAATATTTCTAAAAAGAATGGTTTTACCACAATGCTCAGGATTCTTCCTCATCATATAACACTTGTAGTAAGAATGTTTTGGCTTTTCCATAATAAGCACAATTTGTACCTTCCAAACGATGAGAAAATGCCATTATCAACAAAGACCTAATGCTGCCATGATGATGACCTAGGCTTATGCCCGTAACATGTCGATAGACACCCTTGAGACTGATTTTTGGCCAAAGAGCCCTTCGGTATTTTGGCAGTGCACTCGCAATCTCGGCTCCAATCAACAATTATGCCACTATTGGGATCTTAGTATGGCATAGGTAGCTGTGAGCTAAACCATATACTCATTTTTCCAGAAACTAAAAGATCCTTTATGTTACAATTTGCAACACATAAAATAAGCCCTTCAAAAAATACGTTGAACAAACTGGGGCAACCAAAAGGACCTTGGAAAAATGTACAGGTAACAACCATATGAATTCTTCCTTAGTCGTGGATCAAAGCTGATAGAAATAAGCTAGATAAAAACAGCTTGAAATTATAGTATAAGCGTTCATTGTTAAAAACAAGTTTCTCTGAACCTGGTAAAAGAATATTTTTATTGTCTGATTGGACGTACATAATGGAAGGGTATAAATATTGCTTCGCCTCGTAGTTTCTCAAAGAGACCATTTACGAGTAACAAGGATGTAGTATGCAAAGCAAATGACCTGACTGTATTTCAGAGTTGACCTTCACATTCAATTCATTTCTAGGAGAAAACATGCTGAGCAATATGAATCGTTTCATTCTGCATGTAATAAACTTCCATCTCCTGACTCGGGAAAATTTTATGAAGCCTTGAATGACGTGACTCAAATCCATCAGACATGGCAAAGAATATTTGTTTTCTGCAATCGTCATGATCTGAGTTTAGAATAAGGATAAGCCTACGAATTTGAGGATGCATTCGATCATCAATGTATAACAACAATACTTGGACAACCCGTTTGCTTTAGAAGTGTTCAAAACGAAGGCTTCTATCATCGCAACATGCCTGCCGCCTGCAATGCGTGGGATTTTTCCGTGGCCACCGAATGCTTAGAACTATATAGAGGATGAGGAGAAGTATGCTGGCAAAGGTGAACTGATCAGGTCGGGCATCTGTCTGTTGCTGTAAGGAAACTTGTGTCTTCTGTAAGCTGCAATTACGGTATTCCATGAGAAGGTGTTTTCTTTTTTGTGAGCCTGAAACTGGATACTGTTTCCAACGTCGACCCATCTTCAACCATCTCGCCATCATCCTCCCTTATCGATCGGAAGATTACTCAACGCCCAATTTGCAACTGCCACTTTAATTCTCCTGGTAACTCGCAAAAAGACTCGGACCACTCCAAGCTGCACGGGGTTTTCATGACGGATAGCCATCATAATTTTTCCACTTGGCAATCTGATCCAATTTCTCCCCTACGCGGAGTAAACAACATGGTTTTCCATCCCAAAATTTCCACTTGGCGGTGCTGCTCGAATCTCCCCGCGTGGAATTTCCTCTTTGCTTGCCATCCACAAAACCCACTTGGCATTCCAGCTCCGAATCCCCACATAATGGCTTGGCCAAATTAATTCACGGGCCCCGGCCTTAACTTCACCACGCAGACTTGGCAAGTTTGTTCCTTAACTCCACAATTCCCACCAGCGCGCGGGATCTTCATGAATCTTCTCCTGCCGAGTTTTCCTTCAACAGATTTGAGGATAACATTAAACTCTCAGTGCAAACATTTCAGCTGTAGCTTGTAAGGTGTGATAATTCCGACATAATCCTTTATGCCTGCCAACTTAGTGACTCATTGAAGATGCTCATATAATTGCAAAGCAAATTATACTCCATGAATATTCTGATATGAAACAGTTCCACCTCTATGAGATCCACTTCCATGAGTTACATCGTAAAACAAGTAAGATCTCGATAGAGAATCTTTGTAATAAATTTCCTCAGGTCTCCTGGTAACACTCTCACTGTCACTTAATCAATTTTCATAAAAATATCTTGAAGGAAAATCCCGAATTTGAGGATGCATTCGATGTTTGAAGATAAAAAAACATAGTTAGCGACTCGCTTACTGGAAGTGCTGAAAAGAACTTCTCGCTATACCGCAACATGTCAATCGCCATGTGCACCGAATGCTCGGCCGAGGAAGGTCTGAACACCATTATAATTCATAGCTCTTTTTAAAATGTCGGTTTGACTCAATTTTACATGGGTATTCGATGGTGCTTATACTATCTTCCTGGGTCGATAGAAGTCCTTCCATTATGTAATTACAAACCCGAGATTCAATGATGTTGAACCTCCCATATCTGCATAATTTCATATCATCTCGGTCAAACAAGATAATTCTCCCAAGTGGTTGGTCGAGCACTGTCTTAATGGATTAAACTTGACATCATGTTGACTTTGACTCTCCCTGACTTGGCCTTCAGATCTTTTTGCATCGATCTCCACCGAGATCCTTGTATGCCTCCTTTCATTTGTCAATTTTCAACAAGCTATATTTTGCATTAACAAGACCATCAAGCGAGCTCTTACAACCGAGAGTCTCTACTTGAGATGGTTTCCGAGATGACTATCAATTTGACACCGGGTTCTTTAACAACTCGACCTCCGAAATCTTCAAAGGAGTCGAGATCAAATGGGTGCCTTTCGATGCTAGGTGATCTCTTCATATGAAATTTAGGGATTATTTTTTAATTATCGCATCTCGATAATAACCTAAGGTGGGTTCCCGGGACTACTATTTCATTTTGAACGTGATAGACCCCCTGTCCAATCTTGCCAGGTGTGTAAAATTGGATAACATTTCCGGCGACCTCTCGGGGATGATTGCTCGCTAAGCATGATTCCAGTAGCCTTCAGTCATCCATTGGGCATGGAGTCCGTTTGGAATCCTGAAATTAGTATGATTTTCTTTGACACATCCCTGAATCTCCTTGAACATTGCCGATATCCTAGACCTCCCCGGAATGCTAAGAATGAAGTATACTCAATCATTGAATGCTTGACATCCATGGAACACTGCAAAAAGAAAAATTTGAAACTCTTATGGAAACCTTGAACCTTTCCTCTCCTCGACACCTTCTAATGATGAAACAAAGTGCAAAACACCACAAAACACAACAACAAGGAAAGAAAAACAACAACACACAACAATGTGCATAAGCACTTGGAGGAAAACACCTAATTTAACTGTATACAGGGGTGGAACGCTTCTCAAAAACAAGCTTTGAGATGTATCCCATTCACATGAATGGGCAGTTCTTCTCCATTGAGCCTAGATAGATGGAATGAATTTGCCTCTTTGCAACTTGTGATGATGTATGGCCCACTCCAGAGAGCATCAAACTTGGCATGCCTTCCTAGTTTGGCCCTATCTTCATCCCATTTGAGAACTAAATCTCCCTCTTGAAAATGCCTGTCGGACGCCTTCTTGTCAAAAGATTTCTTAACTTGAGCTTGATGCTGCTCCAAAGTTTTCATAGCCTTGTCTTGTACTTCCTCTAACTCCATGAGTTCAAAGAAACCTTCTCACATGAGGATCACTCTCTATAACTTCAAGTTGATGAGCTAACTCCAAAGAAGGTAACTCCAATGAGAGTGGGAGTTTTGCCTCTCTTCCATATACAAGAACAAAAGGAGAATTTCCGATGGCCCTTTTAGGTGTGATCCGATCTGCCCATAAGGCAGTCTTAAGCTGTGTATGCCAAGTCCTCTTGTTAGTCTCCATCAGGCGCTTAATAATCCTTATGAGGTTTTTGTTGCTAGACTCAGCCAATCCGTTTCCTTGAGGATAGTAATTGGATGAATTTTTGAGGTATACCCCATTTTTAACAGCCCATTCACTCAATTTCATACCAAGAAAAGCCAGCGCATTGTCTGAAATGACTGTAAACGGAACACCAAACCTCGTCATTATACCCTCAAAAATCTAGAACTCGCTTTTCATTGCTCTCTTTTAATGCTACCGCCTCTATCCATCGAGTAAAATAGTCTGATTGCGGTAAGTACCCACTTATGTCCATCACTGGATGGAGGATTAATCATTCCGATGAAGTCCAACCCCATTGAACAAAGGGTTGATCCACTTGAATTGGATGCAATGGAAGAGCTGCTACTTCTCGCTACTCCGTGAAAAGGCACATTCTTTGCATTTCCTTACCCAAAGATGGGCATCCTTGAATAAATCTAGCCAATAGTAGCCGGCTCGCATGATCTTGGTAGCTATTTTTCATGCGAATAATGTCCTCCAGATAGGCCATTATGAAATTCTTCTAGTATCTTACTTACCTGTTCTGGTCCTACGCATCAAGGAGAACGCTGTTCAAATCTTTTCGAAAGAGAATGTTATCTACCAAAACATATGGGATAGATTGAAGATGGAAAGTTCATCTTTGGTTTTTATCCATGTTTGTCGGGTATGCTCCCGAGAAGAGGAAACTCTTCATTTTGGATAACCAATCAGCTTGATCAACATTCTCATCAGTATTTAGGAGTGTCACGTCCTCATTACTTTTTGATTCCATGTCTGTTGCAAGTTGCTAACATAAACCCTTACCTCTGACAAGTTTAGTGACTTTGATGTGCACGTCATACTCCATTACCTTCGTGATCCATCCAGCACGCTTTTCATTCATTTCTTTGTTCAACAAAAACTCCTTGACACCTGGATGAGACACCATCAGATGAATCTTGTTGTTGGACAACATGTGCTTGAATTTCTTCAAAGCTCGAATAACCGTAAAGACTTTCTTTTCAATGAATGAGTATTTGAACTCGTAGTCTTTGAGGGATTGACTGAAGAAAGTGATTGGTTGCTCCATCAGGTTGTTGTTTTGTTGGGTGAGGATCCCTGAAATGCTCTCTTGACCTGCAAAAGCATAAAGGATAAAATCTTTGTCAAACCTAGGGTTCACAAGCGTGGGAGCTTGAGAAATGGCTGTTTTGATAGCTTCAAAGCTTTCTCGTCCTTCCTTTGTCCATGAGAATGGCATGTTTTTCTTTAGCATGGCTATCAGTGGTTTAGCCAATGTCGCGAATTGAGGGATGAATCTCCACACGAAATTTATGGTTCCCATAAAACTCTGGAGGCCCTTCTTGTGACTTGGGAGAGATAAGGACATAATTGAATGAATCCTAGCTGATCGATTGATAATCCTTCTGCTGAAACCACATGCCCCAACAATTTTCCCTCGTGCACTATGAAAATACATTTCTTGGGGTTAAGTGAAACCCCAAATTCCCTACACCTTTGGAAAACTTTCCTTAGATGCGTGATGTGATCTTCTGCATGCTTAGAGTATACAGTTATATCATCAAGGTAAAATAAAATAATATCGTTGATTAGTCCCTTAAATGCCATGTCCATGGCTCTTTGGAAAGTAGCCCCGGCATTAGACAATCCGAATGGCATTTTATTGTAGGCATATGTGCCCCACTTGTAGTGAAAGCCATTTTGAATTGGTCGATTCTTGACTAGGATTTGATTGTAACTCGAATATCCATCGAGCAAAGAAAATCTTTGAGCTCCCGCCACCGCTTTGAAGAATCTGCTCCATCGATGGAAAAGGATAATGATCTTTTAATGATGCACGATTCAAATCCTCAAATCTACGCATAACAAGATCTCTCTGTTTTTCTTCCTCATGGGCACCAAATTGGCTACCCATGAGGAATGCTTGATGGGAAAAATTATACAGCCTCGATGAGCTTGGTTAGCTCCTTTCTCATTAGTGGCTCAATTTTGGGATTAATTGGTCTCTGCTTCGACGAATCGGCTTAGCATTAGGATCCAGCCGATGGTATGTTGTGCTAAACCTAGATCAAAACCACGCAGATCTTTATAGCTCTATGCAAAGATGTCATGATACTCTTGAAAAGTTTGATGAAAGCTTCCTTCTCTTCTGTATACACACTTTTCCGATCTTAAGAATTTTTTCATTTGATACTTCAACTTCCTCAAAATATTCTTCTTTAACCACCATGTTAGGGCTTTGTCTTGTGGCTTGGTCATCTTAATTGAAAATGGATTCCAAAGTGAATAAACCTTTTGGTAACTTGTTGCTTTTCAATTGAATAATTTTCTCACCATATGACTCCCGCAACTTATCTTGATTCTTTGAGCAAACTCCACCTCTTCTTGTAGGAAGAGGACAATTTGTTTGTCACTATCAAACACTTGCCAACTACTCACATTATCGTGACTACTGGTCGAACCACCATTTTAAGAAATTGCTACCCTTCTTTCATGATATCAACCGGTATGTTGTATTGTGAACTAATTGTAAGCAAGCCTATCTCGCATCTTGATTTTGATCTCTAGAATTGCATGGATTCCAAAAGCTTCAAAATCTTCAATCGAGTCCTGAATCGATTCTTATATGATCTTAAAAGATCATTTTTGGATGCACTACATGCTGAAACTTGATGAACAACTAACTCACTATCTCCAAAAAAAGGTAGGGCCTTGATTCCCTTCCTTTGGGCTAGTTGAATTCCTTGCACAAGAGCCTCGTATTCAAGAACATTGTTAGTGCAACTGAACCGCAACCGGAAAGATGAGAAGTACTTATCTCCTCCGAGAAATTAACATAACACTAGCACTTGATCCATTCTTACTTCTTGATCCATCAAGAATAATTGCCACAGTCCTTTAGAATCACTTGGTGTTTTGACAAGTTGTGGTATGATCGTATCTTCTTCATGGATACAGTAAGTACCTAATCCTGTTTCTTCCAAGACCAGCAAACCAGCTTCTTCTTCTGCTAATACATCAGCGTAGGGATCGTATTGATGATCTCTACTTACTTCATCCAGCAAAGTATCAGGAACTTCTTCAACAAGGGTGGTTGGTTCATGATCGGCATCTTCCTCTTCGGGATCGCCGATGGTGTAATTTCCATTTATGGGACTAGCAGTGTAGGGTTCTACATGATTATGGCAGATTGGTTCTGCCCTTATAGTTACTTTGGTTCCGTATCGAGTCCTGAGAATCATATGTGACCAATCAGCTGATAGGTAACCACCCATCTTGGCAAAGTGAAATCTTGTGATAGGCAGATGGCAAAGAGAGGAGGGAGATCAATGACTGATATGTCTTGGGTGAATGACAAACTTGGGCATGCATGAATGGTAAGTTGAAGTCCTTTGATAACCCCAACAGTCTTAACAACTGTGCCATCCAGCTGAACAACCCCTCTTGTAACTGGTGCATATTGTATGCCTAGTACATCTGTAATTTGTTTCGGCATGACAGAGCTACTGGCACCAAAATCGATCATGCAATTATGCACTAGGTGGGTCGCCAATGATCAGGGAAATGTAGAATGGCGGTGGTTTGTTTGCCGTAGGAATGATTTTCCCTTATGGTTGACACAAATTTGTAGCATTTGTCACTCCATGGCTTGGTGATCCGCTGGTTGTACTAAAACTGTTCAGAGCTTCTCGCAATAGGTTTCTTTGGGAAGGGATAGAGAGTGCGTCCCACATGGTAACGCCCAGATTGGTTTTCTTCATTTATTCTACTATGCTGAAGGGAATTGCTCCAAATTTGATGACACTTTTTTGGGCATTGGGGTCCTCCTTTGGAAAATGTTTGTTGGGCACCGTGATGCCTGGAGAACCATCTTTCCTCGTGGGTGTGGCTAGCTAATGGTGTTTCGGTGATTTCTTTCCCGCATTTTTATCAACCGCCATTTGAAACCTGGTTGAGAAGTGGATGCCGATCAGATTCGAGAGGTTGAGGCTCCATTGCTCTTTTCTTGGAACGAGTGTTTGCTGCCACTGATGAAGAATCTATATTCAATCCACAAAAATCTTCTACTTGCCAGTTTAGCAACGTGGATTCTTCAGGTGCCTGCGGTTGATCTCGCCGCTTCGCGTAGATGAATTGTTTGCTAACTCAAGGGGTAGATACACTTTGAACCATAAGGGCCTAGCTAAGAACCCCATTAGGACAAAGATTTTGATTGTGAGGTTGAGAGCAAGGATAACACCATTCATAGTCTTGAACTAGATTATTTTGAACAGGTACTATAGCTCTAGATGAGCTAGTTGTAAGAGGGTTCTGAAAGTTCAAGGGCTTGACATTTGCAACTTGACTTGTAGTTTGATTTTGAGGCTGATTGTTCCCTTGAAAAGGAGAACGGTTAGCTTGATACTGCTAATTTTGTGGCTGATACGGATGATTGTATTGAAATTGTTGCCTTTTGAGCGCAAATTCTAGCTCATTTCCAAAATTTTGTAGTAGTGACTTGACTTCAAATAGGTCATTTGAAGAGGCAGGGGAAGATTGAGATGGTTTCTTGGAGTCTACTGGAATAGGAGCAATGATAGGCTGATGATTCGTAAGATCTGGAGAAAAGGGCATTGGTGGTCGTGGAGCTATCTTTCCACCGAATCAAAGAATTCTCTCGCACTTATGGAAACTTCGTAAGCATCGTGAAGTGTAGTCCCTCCCATGGACTGGATCATAATTGCTACATCACTATTCAAGGCTCGCAAATAGTACAAGAATGCATTATGCGCAGAAGGCTTTACGAGCGCGGAATCCTATTCCAAGTTCTATGGAATCGGAAGTTGAAATCACTCATGTATTCTTGAGAATCTCTTTTATGGTAGTAAGTTGTTCCAAAAGTGATAGGTGATCACTTTTGTCTTCAAATTGTTTACATAGCTTTTCTCCCAACTCATCCCAAGTGGTTATAGTGCCAACACCTAACCCGCGAAACCATTGAAGCACTTTTCCTCGAAAGAGGTAGCAAGAAGTCTAACCGCAACGTTGTCTTCTGGTGATATTATGTATCGCATGTATCTGCTACATCAAAGATATGCTCCACTGAGTAACGTGAGTTTCCCCATGTAGAAGGGTAAACTTTTGAGTGCCGCAATAGGTATCGGGTCACGTTGAGCCAACATAAGAGGACTGCTTGCATTGAAAGGGGGAAAACTTGGTTCCTCGCCATAGCAACGAAAGGTTGATTGTTCCTGGGTGGAGGAAATCTTCCGTAAGGAGGAGTTGAATGACCCCTACTAGGTAAATCTACAACTGGGGATGTGGAAATGCCTCTTCTGCTTCTCTTTGGAGGAGACAAGGAAAGTTTGATATGCTGATACTTTCCTTTCTTTGAAGAAGCTCTTGTCTGAATTCTTCGCATAAGTTACTGCACTGAGATTTGGAATCCAGAGATATAGAGTCGCCAGGTACTTTGACTTGTGTAAGTGAGAAGAGAAGTACCAACTCTCTCCCACCGGGCATGCCAAAAACTGTTGTGTGTGGTCGCACGGTGGCTTAAGATTTCTTGTTTGATAATGAGACACCTCTGAAAGATGGAACTCTAACTTCTGTGATGTCCCACCGGGCGTGCCAAAAACTGTTGTCGCCAAATCACTGCACCCTCCGAATGGCCAGGATGTGAATAGGACGTTTGGTGTGATTGGGACACATGGGATCACCTCTCAAGTTATGGGACTTGGGCTCGAGGTGAACCTCCGGAGAAGGCCGACTTCCTCTTCCTAAACTAAGTGTTGTACTACTCCTAGTGTAACAAAAATGATTATCTAATCCTATGCTAACATTTTCATGGGGTTTTAGGGAAAGAGATTTACAGAAATGAAACTACACTAGGGATGGTGATGCACCAAATGAAGGGTGTCTTCAGACTTAGTAAGGGTTAATTTGAAGAGGGTGTGTGCACCACAGGTCAACTTCACCTCCTGCAACTTAGAGAGGGCACAGATACCACAAACTAAGAGACACACATTCCCTTTGTTAAACTTTATCGACCAAGAAATATACCAGCTTCCCAAAGAAGAAGGATGAACTCAAGAAGGGTGAACAGACACCGCAACTCAACTTCATCCAATACTTCACCACTCGATAAGCACGTAACTCCAACAACCTAATAGAACTTAAACTTGCACAAAGTGTACCTACAAGTACGAGAAAGGCACAAAGAAGCACGTGAAGGATGAAAGGACCAAGATTAGTCACAAAACACACACTTTTATTGCTTCAATAACATGCACAATGCATCATACATTCAAAAGAGGCAATAGTTTCCATTACAATCTTGAAGAGGAGGCTTGAAAGTTCTCTCAACACACAAGAACAACTTGCAGAAGAGAGAGGATTCTTGAAAAGTATACACTCGCCTGAGATATCTAACTGTCCAACTTGTCTGAACTGTTGGAACCCTTTGAAATGAGATTCCAACTTACATTTATAGAAGAATATGTGAGAAAGAAGAGGAAAGGTCATAATTACATTCCTAAATTGAAGGCCCATGATGTATTTATTACAATTAGTTGAACCACTTGAGAAGGTTCCATCATGGGTCATTAATCGCTGATGACCTAGTCTTCTTAATTAATTAAAAGAATATTCAAATAAAATATTTAAATAATAATAATAAATATTATTATTAAAACATTTAAATAAAAATATTAATTTAATTAACATAATGTCGGGACCCCCCCGATGACCCGTTTGACTTTGAAGAGGAGGGGGTCCATGTGGATAGAGTCTGCACATAGCCAAACTCGATGAGCTTCGAATCCTCTAACTCGGTGTTGCACTCGATTTTTGACCCCGCACTAACTCTTTCCTTGCTTTGGTAATCATGCTCTTTTGCATTGAGTCCTTCGAATGGTGAGCTATCAAAATCGATTCTTATCATTTTCCTCTGTTAACTTGAGGCCATTTACGTTCAAACTTCATGAAATGACACCACGAGCTCCCTGCGAAGTCACCGAGCTCTTCATCCAACAAACGATCTTACCTTTCCTGGGCTCAAACTCACTTGAATACCGAGCTTAACCCAATATTTCTAAAAATAATGGTTTTACCACAATGCTCAAGATTCTTCCTCATCATATAACACTTGTAGTAAGAATGTTTTGGCTTTTCCATAATAAGCACAATTTGTACCTTCCAAACGATGAGAAAATGCCATTATCAACAAAGACCTAATGCTGCCATGATGATGACCTAGGCTTATGCCTGTAACATGTCAATAGACACCCTTGAGAGTGATTTTTGGCCAAAGAGCCCTTCGGTGTTTTGGCAAAGTGCACTCGCAATCTCGGCTCCAATTAACAATTATGCCACTATTGGGATCTTAGTATGGCATAGGTAGCTATGAGCTAAACCATATACTCATTTTTCTAGAAACTAAAAGATCCTTTATGTTACAATTTGCAACACATAAAATAAGCCCTTCAAAAAATACGTTGAACAAACTGGGGCAACCAAAAGGACCTTGGAAAATGTACAGTAACAACCATATGAATTCTTCCTTAGTCGTGGATCAAAGTGATAGAAATAAGCTAGATAAAAACAACTTGAAATTATAGTATAAGCGTTCATTGTTAAAAACAAGTTTCTCTCGAACCTGGTAAAATAATATTTTTATTGTTCGATTGGACGTACATAATGGAAGGTTATGAATATTGCTTCGCCCTCAAGAGTTTCTCAAAGAGACCATTTACGATATGTAACAAGGATGTAGTATGCAAAACAAATGGCCACTGTATTTTCAGAGTTGACCTTCACATTCAATTCGTTTCTAGGAGAAAACATGCTGAGCAATATGAATCGTTTCATTCTGCATGTAATAAACTTCCATCTCCTGACTCAGGAAAATTTTATGAAGCCTTGAATGACGTGACTCCAATCCATCGTACATGGCAGTGAATATTTGTTTTCTGCAACTGCTTGCTGATCTGAGTTTAGAATAAGGATAAGCCTACGAATTTGAGGATGCATTCGATACTGAACAGATAACAACACAGTTGGACAACCTGTTTGCTGGAAGTGTTCAAAAGGAAGGCTTCTCTATCAGTACCGCAACATGCCCGCTGCTGCGTAAGTGGGATTTTTCCGTGACCACCGAATGCTCAGAACTGTACAGAGGACGAGGAGAAGTATGCTGGCAAAGGTGAACTGATTAGGTCGGGCATCCATGCATTCTGTGTAAGGAAACCTGTGTCTTCTGTAAGCTGCAATTATGGTATTCCATGAGAAGGCGTTTTCTTTTTGTGAGCCTGAAACTAGATACTGTTTCCAACGTCGACCCATCTTCAACCATCTCGCCATCATCCTCCCTTATCGATCGGAAGATTACTCAACGCCCAATTTGCAACTGCCACTTTAATTCTCCTGGTAACTCGCAAAAGACTCGGACCACTCCAAGCTGCGCGGGGTTTTCATGACGGATAGCCATCATAATTTTTCCACTTGGCAATCTGATCCAATTTCTCCCCTACGCGGAGTAAACAACATGGTTTTCCATCCCAAAATTTCCACTTGGCGGTGCTGCTCCGAATCTCCCCCGCGTGGAATTTCTTCTTTGGCTTGCCATCCACAAAAACCCACTTGGCATTCCAGCTCCGAATCCCCACATAACGGCTTGGCCAAATTAATTCACGGGCCCCGGCCTTAACTTCGCCACGCAGACTTGGCAAGTTTGTTCCTTAACTCCACAATTCCCACCAAATGTGGGATCTTCATGAATCTTCTCCTTCCGAGTTTTCCTTCAATGATTTGAGGATAACATTAAACTCTCAAAGGCAAACATTTCAGCCAGTAGGTTGTAAGGTGTGATAATTCCGACATAATCCTTTATGCCTCGCCAACTTAGTGACTCATCAAGATGCTCATATAATTGTAAAGCAAATTATACTCCATGAATATTCTGATATGAAATAGTTCCACCTCTATGAGATCCACTTTAATGAGTTACATCAGAAAACAAGTAAGATCTCGATAGAGAATCTTTGTAATAAATTTTCGAGGTCTCTTGGTAACACTCTCACTGTCACTTAATCAATTTTCATAAAAATATCTTAAAGGAAAATCCTGAATTTGAGGATGCATTCGATGTCTTTGATTAGATAAAAACACGCTTAGGCGACTCTGCTTTTGGAAGTGCTGAAAAGAACTTCGCTATCGCAACATGTCAATCGCCTGTGCACTATCACCGAATGCTCGGCCGAGGAAGGTCTCAACACCATTATAATTCATAGCTCTTTTAAAATGTCGGTTTGACTCAATTTTACATGGGTATTCCATGGTGCTTATACTATCTTCCCGGGTCGATAAGTCCTTCCATTATGTAATTACAAACCCGAGATTCAATGATGTTGAACCTCCCATATCTCGCATAATTTCATATCATCTCTGGTCAAACAAGATAATTCTCCCAAGTGGTTGGTCGAGCATTGTCTTAATGGATTAAACTCCGCATCATGTTGAATTTGACTCTCCCTCACTTGGCCTTCGTATCTTTTTGCATCGATCTCCACCGAGATCCTTGTACATTCCTTTTCATTTGTCAATTTTCAACAAGCTATATTTTGCATTAACAAGACCATCGTCGAGCTCTTACAACTAAGAGTCTCTACTCGAGATGGTTTCCAGATGACTATCAATTTGACACCGGGTTCTTTAACAACTCGACCCCTGAAATCTTCAAAGTGAGTCGAGATCAACTGGTGCCTTTCGATGCTAGGTGATCTCTTCATATGTAATTTAGGGATTATTTTTAATTATTGCATCTCGATAATAACCGAAGGTGGGTTCCTGGACTACTATTTCATTTTGAACGTGATAGGACCCCTTGTCCAATCTTTCCGTGTGCAAAATTGGATAACAGCTTCTCAAAAGCATCACTTTTCTTATGAAGAAAAAATATCCACATTTTCTTGAGTAATCATCAACATAAAGCATTAAGTACTGAAATTCAGAATGACTCAGTTGCATTAGACCGTAAAGATCAACATGAACAAGAAAAAATCTTACCATAACCTTGATAAGTACACTTTTTGAATGAAACTCTATGTTGTTTACCTACTAGGCAAAGTGAGGAAAATTATCTATATCCTTCCTAAGAGATGGGAAACCTCTCACATTGTTGTATAGGTGAAGTGTTTAGAGATAATTGAAACTGATGTGACCAAGTCTCCGATGCCATAATTGGGTTGATGAAGAGTTCTTAGCCACAAGTGTGTGATCTGCGACACTAAAATTTTCCTCCGTAATTTCTATTTCATTAATGTATGTATTAGGAATAGGATGTTGTTAATCGTAATTAGTAGTAGCATCCGATAGAAGATAACGGCGCGCGCCACAAGATAAAGGTGCCGCCAATAATGTAGAGTACGGTAACAATCAAAGTATAATAGGAATGTTGTAAAAAGTAAATATTTGTCAGTAAGTGGTCCTAATGTTAAAATGTCAAATTTGGGTCTACATGATTAGGAATTAGAAATATTATATTTGTAATAAGAACAAAGAGTGATGTCATAAATATTTTGTGTATTTTATTTGTGGAAAAGTCTAAAAAGGTGGAACCCATGTGAGATGATAAGGTTTATCTTATCTTAGAAGATAAGCCTACATGTAAAGGCAAGAGTTTAGGCATGGAATATGATTGGGAAGAGATTTCCTATCCTATCTTAGAGATAAGGTGGATAAGCCTAAATTCCTATAAATAAAGAGGCCACCCCCCTCATTTAGCATAGAAGGAAGTAGTGAGAAATATTGTATGAGTAAGTGTGTAAAGGAAGCCATCATTTTGAAGGTGTGTTAAAGAAGCCATTAAGAAGTGTAATTGTGAAGTTTCTCCCATAGTTATTGTTGGAAGGCAAGTGAAGTCAGTAACACTTGAAGTACCTCATGGGTGAGATTGTAACAATTTCATGTTGATATTATAATTTACACTTATATTTCAGATTTATCGTCATTCCTTCTTATCATAGTCTATGGTATTCTTGTGTTATGTTTGTTGTTGTGTTTCCAGATTCCATCCACCAAACTAAAAGCTGTGCATTAGTAAATAATCATAGCACGAGGAGTTCCTGAAAGAATTATCATAGTGCCGGATTGGTGATGACATTTTGGTTCTGCATTGCCGGACCATTCCTCGTTGGTGGATTTTCTGGAGAGATATTCCCACTTAGTCAAAAAATCATTTGGAGGGTAACCTTGTTTTTACTATGCATAGGAGTTACCATGGTAAAGTCATTTTTACCATGAATAGTATTTACCACAGTAACTTCATTTTTTACCGTGAATAGTGTTTACCCCAGTAACTTCATTTTTACCATAAATAGTGTTTACCACAGTAAAGTCAGTTTTTACCGCAGTAAGTCAATTTTTACCATAGTTTACCGTGGTCATTCCTATTTTACTGTAGAAAGGTGTAAAGTCACTTTCTATTGTAGTTAGTCCAATTATTTGTGCACATAAGTCTTACTGATTGTACTTGTGAGTTGGTATTTCACTGTGGTTACATTTAAAAATGGGGAAGATTCCTATTTTTTCAGCCCAATCTAATGAAGATGCTTCCTCTTTCATTCAAGATTTTAAATGATCTTGTATTTGTAATGGCCTCATAAGAAGGGAACAATGGACTGAATTTTTTCCTACCTTTTTGGATGGTTCAACACTTAGGTGGTTTGAAACACTAGGTGAAAATGTGAAAAACTCATGGGATTTATTAACTGAAAGTTTTCTTGAAGAATTTGGTGAACAACAGAAATATGCAAATCTCATGATCGAGATCACAAAGCTAGCCTAAGGAGAGAAGGAGAAGATAAGAGATTATCATGCTCGTGTTCTAGAGCTAAGGAGGAAGCTTGATGCCCAGATCCAAGGAAGGATTAGTGGATGGGTTGATGAATGGCATGGATAATCTCCTCTATAAGCACTTCATTCTTAGGATGAAGCCGCAGATCAAACAACGAGTGAAGTATGACAACCCAGCTACCATCAACAAGCAAAGGAGATTGCAAGAAGGCAAGAAGAAAGCATGGAAGAGGAGCCCAAAGAAATTGTTGCTAAGGTAGAGCATACACCAACACCTTTTTCCGTAATCCACAACCACTCTCGGTGAGCACAAATATTTCTCCTAGTACATCTACCGAGAATGAAGATCTACTCAAGAAGATGGGTCAATTAACTATTAATTTTCTTCATGGAAAGAAATTTAGTTCTCAAGGAGGAGATAGAGGTCCAAAAAGAAATATTTCTGAAGTTGTATGTTATGGTTGTTATAAAAAGGGTCATTATAAGTATAATTGTCTAGATAGAGCTTCTACATCTGGTACAAGAGATAATGATAAAGGAAAAGCACCTGTGAATTCTTTTGATGTAGTAGATAAGAGAATAAATAATGAAGTAGATGTGTTTGTAACAAAAATAAAGAAAGAAAAAGATAACCAAGATGGAAATGATCCTAAGAAGATGAAAGGAGAAACTAGTAAGAAACATAGGAGAAGAAAGTTGGGTGTGCAGGATTTTCTGATTTCATAGGGATAAGGACCATACTCCATCTTAGAAGATCTATCCAAAAGGCCTACAAATATTACATATGGTCAACTCTTGGCTATGTCTTCTGAGAAGAGGCAGGAGCTGTGAAGTGGACTCAATGCTCGAAGAAGGAAGGAAGTTGAGGTCCCTATTTTAGAGGCAGAGGTGGATCCCTACGCTCCACAAGCTGAGGTATTATGTAATGGTATTTCAATTCATGATGTCTTTGTTGATGGAGGTGCTGCGCTAATGTAATGACCGAGTCTCAGTAATGAATATGTTGGGGTTAAAAATTGATCACCCGTCATCACTTATGTTAAGGTCATTAAATAAGGGAAAACTAAACTAGAAGGTGTAGTTTCAAATGTGGCAATATCTCGTTATGGGAGTCAGTATGTGTGGTATACTTTCGTGTGATGAAAATGGTACTGCTGCAAGTACCCAATGTTGTTGGGAAGACCATGGCTAAGGAGAGTTCATGCAAGAAACTACCGGAATGAAGGCTTCATGACACTTGGACGTGGTAGAGAGAGGTGAAGATAAACGTGATCCCCTCGGCATCATAAGGCAAAACCTCGTGGATTCAAGTGGTGAAATTGATGATTGACATCCTCTCGATTACTCTAGTACCAAAGAAGTGGACACCATAGATGAAGAAAGTGAGGTTGATGTTTCGGTCATGGATATCCTTCCAGTCACACCAACTCATGACCCCATAAAATTATCTGAAGAAGAAATTGATGATCGTCTCCAACAAATAAAGATTGGTGATGTTGTGATGGAGAGTGAGAAGGAATCCTACCTCCAGCTCTTTCAAAGGTACATACACATATTCACTTTTGATTACAAGGAACTCCATCAAGTAAGTTGGGTAGAACATTCTATTGAGCTGGTAGATGGTGCTAAGCCCATAAAGCAAATGCCATATAGAATGAATCCTAATTTTTCTAAGACTGTAAAAGAAGAAATAGATAAGTTGCTTGATGTAGGATTCATATTTGCTATGGAGAATTCAGAATGGTTTTCTCCCATTGTGATCTCAATAAAAAAGAATGGGAAGCTACGCATTTGTGTTCACTACAGGAAGCTCAATAAGGCAACAAAGAAGGATCACTACCTCTTCCATTCTCATATCGATCTTGGACAAAGTAGTGCTAGAGTGCTATAGTTTTGCTGATGGATATAGTGGCTACAACTAAGTTTGTATAGTAGAGAAATATCAATTGAAGACCACGTTCACCACTCCTTGGGGAACGTTTGCTTATAGAGTTATGCCTTTTGGGTTATGTAATGCTCCGCAACATTCTAGCGTTTGATGAATAGGGTGTTCAATCCTACATTAGGAACTTCATCAGAGTATTTCTGGATGATTTTTGCATCTATGGGAGCAAGATGGACCACCTGCACTAGATGGAGACAACATTTCAAAGGTTAGATGAAGCACAAGCCTCAATAAACCCTACAAAGTGTGTCTTTGGATGTTCTAAAGGTGTTTTGTTAGGGCATGTCAGATCCAAAGATGGTATTGGTACCGATCCTCGATAAAGTTTTGAAAATCAAAGAGTTACCATTTCCTATGAATAGAAGTAAGTTGAGATCATTTTTAGGCCATGTGGGTTATTATAGAAGGTTCATCAAGAATTTCTCAAAGATTTCACACCACTAACCCGCTTCTTGACGAAAGATGTTACTTATGAACCAGAAATAAGGCACATGAAGCTTTTGAACAACTAAAGGAAGCCCTGGTATCTTCACCTGCTTTAAAGAATCCAGATTGAGCAAGCCATTCATTGTGTATACCGATGCCTCGATTCAACACTAGGAAGTAATATGAGCCAAAAGGATGAAAATGGGAATGATCCTCCAATTTACTTTGGGAGAGCGCATAAATGAGCAAAGTAAGTTTGAGGTAAATTATACTTGTAATTGAAAAAGAGGCTCTAGCTATCTTTTTTTGTCAGAAAGAAGTTTAGAAATTACTTGCTAGGGTAGAAATTTATAGTTGTAATGATCATCGTGCTCTAAAATATATTGTCGATAAGTGTAACCCATCGTGGAGGATAGCAAGATGGATAATTTTCCTACAAGAATTTTAATTTGATATTATAGATAGCTCAGAAAGAAGCATGTCAATGCATATGCACTTTCTAGAGCCTATGATGGTTTAGGTTTGCCTTGTGATGATGATGATTTCCCGATGCAACATTGTTATCTCTTGACATAATCCCTAGTGAATACATAGATATTTGGAATTATCTAAATGAATTCAAGTTTCCTGATGGTGCCAATGCAAAGACTAAAAGGAAGATTACTCAAGCCGCCATCCATATTCTATTCTCGCATGGAGTATTATTTCGAATAGGACCTGATGGATAAGACAAGAGGGCAGCTTGGACATGATCAAGGGAAGGAGCTGATAGAAGAATTCCACAATAGTACATGTGGAGGACACTTCTCTGACAACTTACATCAAGAAGGATCTTGGATGCAGTTATCACCGCCCACTCTTTTTAGAGATTGTTATAATTATTGTAAGACATGTGATATTTTTAAACACATGGTAACCGTAAGACTTCATCAGCTCCATTATGCCCTATTCTTCCACTTGGTCCCTTTAAAAAGTGGGGAATAGACATCAGTAGGTCCACTTCTAACTACCCCACACCAAAATAAGTATATTGTAGTTGCCACAGATTATTTAACCAAGTGGGTCAAGCTAGGCCATTGAAAAAACTTCCATGGATGAAGTGGCAAGGTTCGTATATGAACGCATTATCACCAGATTTGGTTGCCCATTAGAAATTGTAATAGATCAAGGAAGCCACTTCATTAATGAGGTGGTAGAAGCCCTAGTCAACAAGTTTTCTATTAAGCACAGGAAGGCAACAACATACAAGCCAAGCACAAATGGATAGGTGGAACGAACGAATTTTGTGTTGTGTCAAATTATAGCAAAAGATGCAGCCTTACAGGTACATAAGTGGGATAAAAGGATTCATGTAGCATTGTGGGCATATAGGCAACATCAAAGTCAGCAACAAGATACTCCCATTTCAATTGGCTTATGGAATTGATCCAAAGCTTCCTATTGAGTTTGATATTCCCACCGTGAGAGTTATGAAAATGAAAGGATGGATGAAAGTGATTCAAGAAAAGAAAGGTTGGTACATCTTCATTTGCTAGAGGAAACGAGGGAAATGGAAAAGGATACAAGCTATAAGAAGAAAATGAAGCGAAGGAATACTTTGATCAAAAGATCCGTTGGAGTATCCATTTCATGTAAGTGACTTGGTTCTAGTATATGATTCCTGGATACAAAAAAATAAGATAGAAAATTTCTTCCAAAATGGATGGGGCCCTACAAAATAAAGAAATTGTGCATGAAAATGGTACGTGCACGACTAGAGGAATTGGATGGCACTCCCATTATGAAATGGGTCAACCATGACAAGTTGAATATTTTCCAAGCACCAGATTCAGAAAGTCCATAAGAGTCTACTTCGAGGACGGAGTAGAAGTTAGGAAGGGGGAAGATGTCGACACTAAAATTTTCCTCCGTAATTTCTATTTCATTAATGTATGTATTAGGAATAGGATGTTGTTAAGTGTAATTAGTAGTAGTGTCCGATAGAAGATAATGGCGCTTCCAAGATGCTACCAATAATGTAGAGTACAAGAATAATCAAAGTAAAATAGGAATGTTGTAAAAAGTAAATATTTGTCATAATTGGTCCGGTATTGTTAAAATGTCTCATGCCTCGGTCATCTGAATCAACATACCAAACATCACTAGATGACATGGATGCTTCACTTGAATGATAAATATACAAGAATTCCTCATTTTTTGAATGCTCTTCTTTCTCAGCTATATTTTCTTGCTAATGGGCTTTTATTTGCCAATTCCCCTTTTTATTCTTGTAATTTTAGTTTGAATTTCTCTTATGAGATTGCCGATTTTGAGGTCCATAATGACTTGATGAACCTTTATTATATGTATTATATCAATAATACTTAATATCATGTCCTCTATTATAGATTGGAAGTTTTTTTTTGTTCTTGTCCCTATGCTTAAATGCTATTTTTCGAATTTTGAGAAGAATGAAATTTTTCGCTTCCTTTCGATGAGAAGATAATGCATGTTACTCTTCATCATCTTTATTGAATATATATTCTTGTTGTAGTAGTAGATTCACTAGATTGTCAAAGCTAATTGTCTAATTGAGTAATTTTATATAATCACAAAAATGTGATATGAAGGAGGGAATGCTCTCGTAACAATGGAAATGACAATATTTTTAGTGACCTCCTTTATCGTATCTAGAAATGATGCCCTCAATTCTGTAAGTTTTCTTGAAAAATATTCCACTTTCTCTTTATTTTTTGAATTTCAAAGGTGTGTAACTAAATCTACAAATTCAGAATTATATTTTAGCTATTTTGGCATCTTGAATGTGGGGTTGACGTCATCTTCCACTACAAACAAGATAATGAATTTTTCCTTCGATTAGACTTTTTAAACTATCTATGTTGGGCTGCATCATCTAGTGATCTAGCTGTAAACCATTCACAATAGGCCATATCTCCTCAAACTCAAGTTGTGTTTAGATATTAGTCTTTTACACAACATAGTTATCTCATCTTAGTAGTCAGTAATTCTAGAAGAAAGAATCGAGGGGCATTGGTGCCCATTTTTTCAATTCAATGAAAATAGGTAACACTCTTATTACTCCGGTATAAGATCTCCATATGTATATACCATCAACTGATATACCAAACCTTTCTATATATGTGCCCTTATGATATACACATCGGTATGTTGAAGAATCTTACCGCTTTTGATATACTTGGTAGTACATGAAAGAGGCATTAACGTACATGAAAGAATTCGATACGTGGTACCAAGAAAGTACTTGAAAGGGGTCTATACAACTATTGAAACCAAATGAAATAAATATTCTCATACATGCACGTAACTTCACTATATACTTGGATAATTTCATTTTATAGATTTATGTCTTGCAATCATTCACGAGATGGATGGGAGGGCTCAAAGTGTATACACTATGTCCTTATTACTACACATAAATTTATAGGGTTGATTCACAAATGACATTATTGAGAGCCATTTGAGGCATGAAAACTATCTCGATTGAGGTTGTGCAACAAGACTTGTGTGTAGAAAATAATTTGGGCAACTTACATGAATGAGGTTGATCACAATGTTGACATCACTCTTCCGTAGCCATATTAACTCGGGACTAAAGCGTTAGATGAAATAGGAGCTTTTGGGTCAAATTGAATTTGCTTGATAAGGCCATGTCCTATAATTTTGATTCTTTGGTAAGGCACGCTATTTTGCTTTGGTTTAGCTGATTTTGCTGATAAGGATCCTAATAAGGTGTCCTAGGTAATGCAAGCTTATTCTCAATTTAATTCATCTTTTCCCCATAGTCTAGAAAGCTTTAAATACGCTCATCTAATGGGGCTACAACAATGCGTTCTATAATTGTGATAGGTTGTGGGATATGAGCTAAATCAGAAAAAAAAAAGGTATCAAGGCCTTGGTGCTAATTTTCCGACTTGAATAAGAATATTTTCAGCTCAAATGGTGATATCATAGGCTTCAGAGAGTCTCTCCTCCCATATACTTAATCATAGTTGAAATATCATAATTTAATGCCCTAAGATAATAAAGAAAAACATGATCATCTTGAGGCTTGACACTTACTAGAATTATTTCCCATGTTCGGGAAAATAGATGTTGAAACTAGATATAAATTTGTTGGGAGAATTTTAATGGTAGAAAGTTGTTCTATGAGAGATAAATGATCTGAATTATCTTGAAATTATTTCAGCAATTTATCTCCTAAGTCATCCCAAGTTCTTATGATTCCAATCTCTAGATTTCTATACCATAACAAGGCTTGTCCTTTAAGAGATACAACTAAAATTCTCAAAGATACATCCTCATGAGTGATATTATGAACTACACATAAGACTGCAACATTATTAATGTGCTCTATAGGTGTAACCTAATTTTCACCAAAGTGAATGATAGTAAAATTTTCATGGCAGCATTAGGGATGTCACATGAAATCGGGATTACTAATGGGTTGTCTTTAGTAAAGGTCACAAAATTCCTAGGTGGTTGAATAACCATTTGTAAGACTCGATATGAATAGATAAATTGATACATGGTGAAGGAATATTAGGAGGAGGTTTATCGAAACCAGTCCTATTATAAGGTAAAGTATTACAAACTCTTCTCCTTTTGCATAATTCAAAGGTAAAGAAATCAACTCGAATGAATTCCTCTTAAAGATGATCTTGTAGTTACCGTAGGCATGGAACATGTTGCAATCTCGGTCTGAAATTAGCCCTGAGTTGCCAAATAGATATTAAAATATTTAGAATAAATTTCTACAAACTTGTTGTCCCGAAAGTAACTATTATTTCTATTGTAAATCTATTGTAGATCTACCGTGAAATATATGTAACTTGTATGCGATCGGATTTTTGTCCCACTGGGCATGCCAAAAATTGTTATCTCTCAAAAGTGCACCCTTTAGAGAGATGGTTGCAAGTTTTCTAAGCTTGCAAAGTTTATCTCTCTTTTCGTAGATACAATGGAAACACCTCGTGTCTTTGGGTATACCTATTTTGAGGTAAGTCTCCTAGATTGCAAGGCTTCTGTTCCTTATTGATGTATCCTATACTAATTTTCTAGGGTTTAAGGTTAAATGATGACTATAAAATGAAATTAAAACGAGGTGATACATCAAACTTGTATGAGGTATTTGACTAAGCACATGCATAATTGGTATGAAATTAATTTCGATGCACATGCCAACAGCTTTTTACGAAGATAATTAATGGTAAACACTTTGATGTATTGCAGATAGAATCACAAAAATACTACTAAGTTACACATACACATTAATATCATGTAGAAATACTTGAATCTTGCAACAGGGTAAGATGATTAATCAGGGAATTCAACATTCACAAGATTAATGGAAACATACAAAAGACTACAAATAATTGGAAAGGTAGAAAATACTTCACATTCAAAGGGAAAAACTGGAAGAAAATTGCTTCAACACTCTTAGTATCTATAAATTCCTCTCTTGTGCTTTGCCAAGGCACACAATATATAGAAAAATTGATTCACCCACCCTTCCTAAAAATAGACTAGGGTTGTACTCGCCATGCATCCAGTAGACACCAAATTCGTGTCTTACGACCCCTATGACCCGCATCCCATTTCGCAACCTAACCTCATTACCTAAACTTTACAGCACTATTTATTAATTACCTTGTAATTGATAAATCCACATCACCTTACCCGCCACCTCACTTTGCCACCTCATCATGACCTAGCCCTAACCCTAAACTAACCTAATTAAGACCCATGACTTGGTCTAGACTCACATCCATAACTAATGCCTCCTTACTCGCACCCAAAGCCGACCTTCTAGCCACTTGACCAAGCCCGCAATCGATCTTTCGGGAGAAAAGTTAGAAGGTAGGCTATTTTACTAAAAATAGCCTACTTTTTCCTTACCGATGCCGGTTCCTACTCGACCGCCGTCGGTTACGCAACCGCCATCGGTTCCCTGTAAATGGGCTCCCCAAACCAAAACAACGGATCGGAATTTCATTTTGGAGATCAGTCGAAGGATTTCGATCAACAGAGAGCATTGCGAGCGAGGAACAGAGTCCAGATCTTCACTTGACAGAGCAGAGACGAGTAAAGAAACCAGAAGTGTTTACAACCAAGGAGATCAACTTGCATCTGTGCCAAAACCAGTAAGTCACATCTTGCATGTCCTTTGTTATAACATTTCTTATGCTTCTTGAATCTCAGTGCTCCTAAATCCGTTTCTGAATCCACTACCCAACGTGCCATTGCATCTAACTGTCATTCTTTTGCTTCTAACCATCCCATTTCCTAATACCATCCAAAAACCAGCCATTACAAACACCATAGCTGCCAAGAAGATCGTAGAACCCACCGCTATCGGTTATCAGTAACCGCCATCGGTTATCAGTGACCGCCTTGGTTATCAGTAACCGCATCGGTTCCTCTGATCAAAAACCAGAAAACCAGCCTTTCCCCTACCCGCCTCAACAAAATAATTTAATTGATATTTTGCAAGTGTTTTGTGTTAATTCATATTAACAGGGAACTCGACCACCTTCGAAAGGAAGTTTTATATTTCCTGCCCAAGGCGCTTCATTTATTGTTTAATCAAAATCTTGTGGTCTTGTGTTCTTATTTGCAGTAGTCCTTCCAAGACAAAAAGGAGTTCTCTCATGAGTCAGCTGATCTTTCTCTACGGCACGCGCACACCATCTCGACATTCAACAGTATTCCTCCTAACCCTAACCTCATCTCTGCTTTTAAAAGGAATGAAAGGATAGAAGCAACTCTATTCCCAGGCTTGAAACATTCCGAGCGAAACAACATCCTATTTTTATCCTTTATCTATTAAAAAATAAAGGAATAAAATAAAGAAAACTAAGAGAAAGAGGCATTAATATCCTTTGATTACATCACAGTCAAATCAGTAATTGATCTTTCATATTTTTAAGAAAAAGCATAGGTGAATAATGCTAAAAATAAACCTTGCTTGATAAACAAGTCTCCTTTAAGGTGCATGCAAATTTGTCTTCTTGTTGTTGATGTGAAATCTGAAATTATAATCCACTTGTCCCCTTGGATGCACATGTAAAATTTTATCTCTGTGTGTGAGTAAAGATTATCCATTATTTACAATATTTTTCAAAAATAACTCACTCAAGTATACATCTTGATGGAGACCACCTTTAAGATCAAGCTCAAATTGAAATTCCGTTTGTCCCCTAGTGTGGTAAGATGATTTATTTTGCTATCTTTTAAATATATCATTTGCAAAATACAATACTTTTATTCTATGCTAACTCCATGTGGGGACCACTCTAGATAGGTGCACATGTCTTTGTTGAGTTTTCTCTTCTTATATACTTCGGACATTGTCATGGTTTTAAACATATATATATGGGCAATTTGTAAAAGACCACCATGCCATACTTGGCCTCATTTGATTAACACATGACCATGGTGATTACTTGTCAGATTTTGAATATCATTGCATAGTATATATTTGTCAGATTTTACATGGTTTGATGGCAATGATTATGTTTTGATTTTATATGGAGCAAATCATAGTCAACAAGCATAGTTTAAATAAATTCTAGTCCCCTCCACCATGATGACTCACCCCTTCACATTTTATGCATGGCACTTTACATTAAATATATTGGCCACTGTGATTAGCTATAATTGTTTATTCTAGTGCTAAGATTCTTGTGAACCGTCAATCTTGATCTTTGTTTAGGGTTTTACTTGGATTTTAATGTGGTTGTTGGCATTCTCGATCATCGAATTTTTCTTTGAATAATGTTCATTATTTTAAATCGTTGATCTCTATACTAGACATCTTCGTGCCATTGAGCTTTGACTCGTATCGAGGGTTTTGACCTGGAGTTTAGTGTAGTAATTGGTAACTTACCATGGTGACTTGCATTGAAATTTTCCTCCATCCTCACCATCGATCTTTGCATGGCCTAATCTATGATCATCGATCCCTAACTCGTGGTTAATTTAGATTATACCAAGGTTAGCGAGTGAGTTGAAAAGTACTCGAGATCCATCATTTGGTCATTATTTTTGCTCGCTTGAGCAAGGAAGCCCTAGAAAATTTGTTTGAGATCACCATTTCTTTGATCTTTTATTTTTGGGACTCTAAAACTTGGCCTCTATGAGTTTGTGAAGACTTGTGAGTGAAATTATTTGATCTCTCCGCCATTTTCATTCTATGAATCTTGGCTTCTTTAGCGAGATCGATTCTCTCTACTCGATTGCATTTTTATTTTCTGTGATTTTTCTTATCAATCTCGGATCTTGGACTCTCTGCAAGATTTTAATATCCACCGTTATTGATTATTTTGAGCTTTACTTGGTTATGTGATGTCTTTATGGACATGAGGGCTCAAAAATTTATTTTTCTCTGTTGTTTTATGTTTTGATGTTTGGCCTCTCAGAGGAGGAGTTCATGAGCTTGACCTCTTTGAGTTTTTTTTCTTGTTGAGATATCTTAATCTTTCATGCTCATAATTATTTCAAAGCATGAATCGATCTTGGCTTTTTGCAAAATATTTATGTCTTATGCGGAGATCTCGTGAGGTTTATTTATAGATGCCATCTATTTTCTCTCAAGCTCTATAGATTTGGCTTTGAAACCTAGTTAGAATTCAACGCCGAGTTGCATTCTTCATTGTATTCTCTCTATCGAGCTTTTGAGCAAGATGGTTGTGGGTGTTTTCTCCGCCATGAGTGGTTATAGGTGAACTAAATTTTTGCTTGCACATGTACACTTATATTTTTATTTTCCTCCTTGGATATGTCACTGAAAATCTTGAAAATATTTGTGGGTTCTGTGATTTCTTGCTCTTGCTTGACTCCCAAGTTCAAAACTTATCATGGGCATATGGATTTCTTGCTTCATCATTCACTTGCTCAAAATTTTCGAATGTTTATTATAACGGTGAGTTTTTATCTATTACTTTGATTTTGATATACCCATTAATGGGTATGTGATGAAACATAGGATCTTTATTTTTCTTCTTCTATTCTCGCAACCTAAAATAATTTTAATGGGGATGATGATTTGAAACTTGAATCTTTATTCAACTTGGATGTTCATGTAATTTTGATTCAACGTTTTCTATCTCGAATTTGTAATATGAAAATATACTCGATATAAGATACACCTAGTTGTATATATATCGACCTATGCTTTTGAAATTTGGGCTTTCACTTAAAGATGCCTCAGTACTTGGTTGTCCCTAAAAATCAGACGTGTGAAGATTTTTTTAACCTCTAGTATCTTTACCGTAATGCATGAATTGTTTTTAGTTGTGCACTTTCAATTGCTGAAACAGTGCTCCCTTCATGTTTTCCTTGATACATTCCTTGGATTTTGTTTTTATATCTACATATTTTGATCTTTTATAGCTCTCCATGTTATATTTATATGGCATTTATATTTTAAGATTGCCTCGGATTGGTCAGGTTATCTACTCTCTATTGAATGACATTTCTTTCTTTTTGTTTTCTCCTTGTAATTTGTTTAAGATGATCTCTGAGATTTACTTCAATGTGGTCCCATTAATAGGTTCTTTCTGAGCTCTAAATTTGGAGCATGTAGTTTAGTTGCTTATTCTCTTAGTCAAACTTGATCATCTAAAGCTCTGAACTTGAAATATTCAAAAGTTCCAGTATTATGCTTTGTTATCCTTGTAATTGAAGACTCTGTATTATGTGGCTCTTTGTGCATTTGGTTTCAAGCTTACTCTTGGGCATTAATTCTGTCTTTATAGACTTTTGATTTGAAGCTTTATTCTAATGGCTATCTTGTTCTGGTATGATTTAAACTCAAAAATTGGTTCTCCTTGTGGGTTATTCTGGTTCTGTTTAACCATGAATCTTGCATTTAAAATTGGATGTGAAGTATATTATAGCATACTCTACACTTCCATCTATCCCAAGTTTGGGCTCGAGGTCTCGAATCATTATGTAAATTTGAATTTTTTGGATGCACTTGTAGTTCCTCTGTTACAAACATCTATTCTTCCATTGATTTCATCTTCTATCATTATTGATTGTTTTATCTTGGATCTATTGAGATTTAACATCTTCTAGATAGACAGATAGGATTTCATTTGATTCTTGAAGTTACAGTATTAATACTTTGATTGTTCTTGATTCCATGATATCTTTGTACCTTGTATGTGGCCTTCTGGAAGTTGTAAATAATTTCTCATTCTTGTTTCATTTGAAAACTGTAATTAAAAATGGATGAAATCTTTGTAGTATTATCTTGAAACTTCATTTTATTTAGCTATTAAGCTAGAATGAAAGATCCAAAGTTCTTCAATTTGATGACTAAAAGTGTAGTCTATTTCTTTTCTTAAAATATTCCATTTAATCTTCATTATAACTTTAGTATGTATGCTAGAAAATTTAAAATGTCCATTTTACATGGCGAATCCCTGTAAAATTTTTCCCAGAATTCTTTCTTTTATTTCTGTTTCAGCTGTAATAGATGTACTTTCTGAAAGTTGAAACTACATAATGTATCACTTTTCCCTTTGAAACTAATTTTTTGTTGGGAACAAAAATGATAATTACTATCTGATTAAGGCATGCTTTTCTTTTTCTTGTATCCCTTATTTGATTTACATACAACTTTCAAAGCATGTGTTTAGTTAAAACAACATGATGGAAAGTTGTAAATGTGCATTTTCATGGCGAAGCCCTGTAAAAAATTTCTCATTTCCTTCTCATTCTCTCGATGTAAATTTCTCTCTCTAGTTAACTTCAGCCTTTAAATTCTAACTCTTCTTCTTCATTTTTAATATGGAAACATGTACTTTTATCTTCAAGTGTCTCCTCTATTCTGTAATGAAACTTCTTTTATTTCTAGAATAGTTGTTTGGACTTTGAGTTACATTCTTCCTTCATTCCATCATGTACTTATTATTCATCTACTTCATGTACCATAGGATATAAGTTATTGAACTCTGTAATCTTTATCCATAGTGAGGACTGTAAGACATGATTTATTGATTCTTGGCCTAAACCTACACTGCACACTTAAGAAAAATGTTAGAAAATATTTAGGATTTTTGGCCTCTCTTATGTCCATGTTTTTCTTTTCTTCTCTTTATTTCTTTCTGAGTGAGTAAATCATGTATACTATTTGATCTTCAAGTAATCTATATCTCCTATTATTAATAGATCCATGTGCACAAATTAGGACAATATAGGAATATGGATTAACCCTAAGCTCATAACTGATGATTTTCTCTTTTCTATTTTTAGGTATGGTGCTTTCAACAATGAAGATGAAGAGGGAATAAAGCTGAAGATGAGGATGCATCAACCAAAGGACAAACCTCAAGGAAATGATGGGTTCACTTATAATCCTTTATTTTCTATTTCATGCATGTATACTTCTTATTTTAGTAGTTGCACTTTACTTTCTAGTTACATCCCATGACTTGTGTGGGAACATTTGAAATTCTTATGAATGAAACATTGAATTGTGAAATTGAGATGTGTATTTCTTTACGCATTTTTGATTTCTGATATGGATTGTATGATGAACTATATAGCCCAATAATATAATGGAATGTCTTAATCATGAAGGAAAGATCATTAAAGAATACTTGTAACATCTAGTAATAAACTCTAATTTTTGTAATCTGTAGTCATGATTGCTTCTTCAAAACCTAAAACTTCATCTATTCTACAATTCAGTGTCTTCATCAAGGAAACACAACTGTCCTTTAGGATTTGTGTTCTTTTGTTGAAGATAGCATGAAATTGTAGACTATGTGATCTGTTATGTTTTGCAATAGCACACATAGCTATAAATTTCATGTAATCATTAATTAATTCAATAGTAACAATATTTTCTGAAAGAAACTCCCCTAGCTTAGGTATACTTCACCAATTCTATCCATCATAACAAAGTTTCAAGTTGGCCATTTTTGCACAAGTGAAAAAATTTCAACAACAACACAAGCCAAAATACAAACTATACAAGAGATATTTACAACATTGTACAAGGACTATCTATTCACCTAGACTGAAACAACTTCGAATATTAGGAACTATATGTAAATGTAATGGAATTTTCATGCATATAGATCAAGTAGAAATATTTCTCACAAGAAAAGTGTCTGATCTTGAAAGGATAAAGACAAAGAGAATCAAACTTACCATGAATTCCTCGATATTCCCGTTGTTTTTTATAGAGTAGGACAATATCTCCATCCTAGATGTTTTTGGATCTATATTTCTTTTCAAAGATTTGATTTAATTTCTACTTAGAGTGCATCAATTATATCTACCACCTATAGCCTATCTTCATAAAAATTACAAATACATGATTCTCTTGTCCATGGAATCAGTTAAAGTTTTCATCTTCAATGAATTTCATCAATTGCAAAGTTGGTAATTCTATCACACTTGCAGCTTTAGCCTCTATTCCATATACAACCTAAAATAGAAAGATTCCAATTACTCACTTCTGGTGTGATCCTATTTTCCGAAAGAGATTCATAGATATTTTTGTGACAATTGCTCTACGACTCATCAACAAGCTTTCGATTCTTCACAAAGTTTTTTTAGTTGAATTTTATTGGACATTCCCTTGAGGATAATAATTAGAAGAGTGTGCTATAGGGATTCTATAACCATAGTAGAAATCAATAAGCTCATAGGAAGAAAAATTAGGGCATTGACTATAACAATTTTGCTTAGGACTATGAGCCTCACCAAAATGTTCTCCTTAATAAAATTACATAATACTTCGGAAGTTGTTCTCTTAACTGGAATAGCTTCTACCAACTTTTGAAGTATTCGGTGGTTGTTAAGACATGTTTGTATACTATGCTAGAATTACAATTGAGATTACCTATAAAATCCAGCCCTCGTTATTAAAATGGCTACTCAATTACCAATGTTTTGAGAACTAGGGTTGCCAATTTTGGTCTACCCACAAAGGTTTGACATGCCTCACATTTTGTGACCCATTTTGTTGAATCTTTAAAAATGTGGGCCAATTATAACCTACACAAATAATCTTGTGAGCTATTACATTGTAAATGAAAAATGACCTCCATGGACCTAATCATGGAAATCCCTTAGAAACCATTTATGTTGTTCTCTATCTACACATCTAAAAAATATTCCATCAATTCCTCTCTTGAACAATGAATTATCTCAGAGTACATATTGTGTAGATCACAGTTTAATAACTCTCTTTTCTTTAGCATTCAAATTTGATGGACATTATCCATAAGTTATAAAGTGAGCAATGTCAACATACCATTCATCTGTAGAATTCAAGAAAAGGATAGTTGGGATAGTATCATGTTCTTCTTTGGATGATTCATTTTGGGAACTATTGTAAATTTATTCACGAGTCCTCTACCTCAAACCAAATTAGTTAGTTTTATGTCTAGGTCATACTCTTGGACTTTTATCACCAAATTTCCCCTTTTTGACACAAAATCTTATTGCGTAAGGATTGAATTAACTATTATATCAGGCACAAAGACAATTGAGTGATAATTGAGAATATAGAAATGAAATCGTTTGAATTCCATGACTACGAAGAAAGCATGCTTATCCATTTGTGTGTATTTACACTCATGAGCCTTAAAATCATAACTCATGAAAGCTATGGGGACTTTAGAACCTTCATAAATTTTCTACAACAATGATATGGCTTCTAGAGTATGCTCGGTGGCATGGTAATAGATTATGAAATCCTTCTTAAAATCAAGACATGAAAGAACATGGGTATTGGAAATAGTATTCTTTATGTTTTCAAAATAATTTTTTTGTCAAGGTACCATAAAAAGAGTTCTTCTATTACATCATTTGAGCTATGATCCTAATTAGTTCAACAAAATTAGGAATGAATCTTCTTATAAAGTTGATTTTTACAAAGAATGGCTGCACACCTTTCTTTTTATTAGGAGAGGAAGTTTCGAATGGCCTAGACTATTTTTGGACCAATCTTGGTTTTGTCATTTAAAATAATGTGCCCAAGAAATTTTCCTTTAGTGACACCAAAGATTGATTTCTTCATATTTAAATAAATGTCATGTTATTTACACTTACGTAGGAGAGCCTCAAGATGTTTAATATGATCCTCTCTTTTATTAGAAAATATATTTAAATCATCGATATAAATCACAATGCACTTTCCTTTTAAACTACAAAAATCCAAATCCACTGCTCTTTGAAAAGTTACACCGACATTGATGAGACCAAATGGCATCCTTCTTTAGGTAAGATTACCTCAAGGAGTTGTACAGGTTGTCTTATGCTGATCTTGAACATCCACTTTGATCTAGATATAACTTGAGAATACATACAAAGATGGATAACATTTCCAAACCAAAGTGATATTTTGCAAAATTTGGTCCCTTATAAGGAGTGGATAATTATCCTTAACAGAATCTTGATTTGCATTTTAGAAATCCACACAAATATATATTTCCCCACTCTTTTTCTTATAGGCACAATATTGGCTACCGAAGCAGAATGGTGGATAGTAAATATTATTCGCCATTCATTATCTTTTGAATTTCTTGGTAAATTGTATCTATAATTTTGGGATTATATTGCCTTTTCTTTTGGTGGAATGGCTTGATCCCTGGTTTCAAAGGAATATAATGTTGCATTTCCCTTGGCTTGAAATATTTTAGATCATCATATGAATAAGCCAACACATCAATATATTTTCTCAATAATTCAATCATTTTCTTCTTTTCATCCTTAGTACAACATTTTCCAATATTGACCAATTTAGGCTTTTCTTCACTCCCTATATTGATTTTTTCATATTCAGTTGATTGATGGGCCTCATGTGATACCTTGGATTTGATATATCTATCATTCTTATCAAATAAATATTCTAATATTACTTGTTCCTAGGTCTCTTAATACCTTTTATTCCATATGCAACCATTCTTATCAAATTATTCCTCCAATCTTGTAGAGGCAGAGGATGAAATAGATTCATGATGAACAACTTCACTTCCTTCAAAATATAGCTGACTAAAATTATCTTGGAGCTCAAGGAAGGAAATCAGGTGTTGATCATCATTAAACACTTGCCAATGGTTCACATTATCTGGAACACTTGGTCTATGTATCATCTCAATCATGAAATTATCTTGTGAAAATTTTGGATGAGAGATTATCAAAGACCCAGGACATGGCTAAAGCATCAACTATAGTATTATTTTCTATGGGAAAAAATTCGATAGAAAAGAATCGAGCAAATCAATTGAATTTAGGACCGATTTTTATAATGTCTCGGTATGATATTTTTTACTTGGAATATCCCACTAACTTTCTTGATAATTAGCTCAACGTATCATTGAGAAAAAATAATTTTTATCCATATTTCCCTTCCTATTGCTAGGAAAACAAGAAGAGATTCATAATCATATGTATTCTTCATATTTTCAAATTGAATCTTATAACAAAATGGGTGGGATTTTCATTAATCACAGGTTATAACTACTCCATCTCCGCATCCATCCAAGAAAATCTACCATCAAATTCCATTATCCAAACACCATTAGGATCTTTAATCACTCCTTTAGTATCCTTCACTTCATCCTCAAACATGATCATATAGTTACCATGGCCAATGTCTTTGTATAAAATTTGTGCTTTGGGATCATCAATCTTCTCAGTATAATTTACTCTTCATGCCTCTTAGGTAAAAATTTATTCATTTTTACTTTAATCGGGATGATGGCATGTGATAAATCCATTTGAATCTCTCCTCCCACTTTTCTATAGAAATTCGTACTCATAAACATATCATATGATGGTGGAATGTTTAGAACTAAAATGGTGGGTTTGAGCCTTTTTTTCTAGGAAGGAAATAAAGGAAACCTGAGCATATTTTATCCTTCCAACAAGAAGCACTTCATTCTTTCATAGAGTAACATGAGCCAAATTTGAATATAAATGTGAGGCTAAGGGAATGAGCAACTTTAGTGGGCATCATATTGTCTGATGCACCTAATTCAATTACATAATTGATAATTTTATGGCCAACTATGAGCAATGTTACATAGAAGGGATTCATTTTATCTCGTTGTGAAAGTGTTGAAGCCATCAAATTTTGTGGAGGTGGAGAGGTAGGAGTGGGTAATAATCCTTTAGAAGTGGTGGATGGATGATTAGGCTTGGAATTGACAAACTTACTAACTTGGAAAAAGGAATCGGGTGAGTTTGATAGAATTTAGCTTTGGAGATCGGGATCTTTTTATTTTTAATATGATCAATAATATCAAAATATATCTAGTGGATGGGACATCCAAGCTTAAAGAAGTGAAAACCTTAGGTTTATCAACTTTCACAAATGAAGAAGTATTGGAAACAAGGATTGAAAGTACATTAGTCTTAGATGTAGAAGATGAAGAAGTAGGAAGTATTAGTGCTACTTACCTTTTGAGGGGAAGTTGTAGAAATAGGGGATCCTATTATTACAACAACTAGAATAGTAATTGGAACTTCCTTTGATTTATTCATAGGCTAAACTACCTCTTTTTTCTTACTCGGATGTTATCTTATCATGAAATCATAGGATTATTTGTTCATGTATGCTATTACCTCATCATAGTCATCATTGTCATCATCAACTCAATTCCATGGTAAGGAAATTAACTTGAGAATCATTTACTTCTTCGTACTTCATCAAGCTCCTCTTCAGGCTCCTCTAACTCTTCATCTTCTACTTTATCCTTAAGATCATGGAATTCACATGTCACATTGACTTGAACCTTAAAAGGTGGCACTTCAATTACAAACTTAGGTTGAGTGGGAGGTAGAATATTTCAATCTTGAAACATTCCTCCTCGGAATATCTTTATAAGGAGCATTTTGGTCCAATTTCTTCTTGATGGAAACCATATCATTTAATAGCTTCTAAACTAATTGATCTAAACTCATAGCAGTAGAATTTTAGGATTTGGCTTTGGGTACTTGTTTCCTCAATTTTCCAAACATTATTAAGTCGTATTCAACATTTATATCCAAACCCCGATCATCATCCAAAGTAGAAATCTTAGCTCTCCTTAAGGCATAATAGAATTCTAACAATTTTGTATTAAAATGAAGCACTATGTGTATTTGATCCACTTTGGCTTAGTTGCTATTGGAATATTATTCACTAGTTTTTTAAATATCGCTATGAAATCTCACATGGGTTCATAGGGATCCTTCTTAATTTGGGAAGTTTTGGCCAAGAGAGCATGCACATATTCAACAAGATTAAATTGATTTTGAAATTATGTCTTCATAGTATTACAACTATTAATAACACCATATGGAAGATGATAAAACCATTATGCAACATTTTCATGTAGTGTCTGCACAAGTAGATTGATATACATGTCTTTGTGGTCAACAATAAGCACTCCACAAGCCACAATGAATGCATTAATATGTTAGTATGAGTGTTCTTCTCCATCCTCTATGACCTTTGGGAAATTCTTCTTGTTCCCTTTGGGTAAATCATGTAATGGTTCAGAATATCCAAAGGCCCAACTTGTTGACCCAAAGGCAAAGGTTTGGCTATCCTAGGAAAAATGGTTTGCAAAGGAACTACAATTACAACTAATACCAAGGCTTGAGCACCGGACTTGACTAAGTTTGAATGTTCAATGTTTTTTAAGGAATTCTATCCATTGTAGGGAGGAGTACTTAGGGATTTCTTCCTCTAGATCTTATTTTTGAAGTTAGTTTAAAACCCTATTGTTCAAGTAATTCAAAATCAAAATCTTCAATACCTTTTGCTATTTGACCTTAGATTTATTTCCTCTTTACCAATGTGTTATTGATGTTGGTATATTTAAATTTTTATGGTGTGATGCATAGAACGTGCCCCATGATGGGCCCCAAAAAACTATTGGTTGGGAAATTTGAATCTCATGGAAAGCAAAAGTTGAAGGCATAGCAGTCCCTCATCTTTATGGGAGAGGTTCCCTTATTCCACACCCACAAGAAACCTACCTTTTAGAAATATGCAAACTACTAACATTTGAATGAGGATTTTGATGTTGTGAATGTTTTCAAATCCATATTGTTCTCAATACGAAGATAAAGTAAATGCAAAAAAAATTAGAGGAAACAATATCTTTGAATGGTAAGAAAGATTGAAAAGGATTTCAAAGTTCACTTTTGACTATCAAGAACATGAATATTCCCTTTGGTTACCCAAGATCACCAACTATTGTAATGAGGAAGAAGAGAAGAAGGAAACACTTTCCGATAGATAGATTTCATAATGTTATCCTATTAATGAATGAATGGAGCATTGAGAATTATATGAATTTGTGCACATCCAAATAACCCATGAAATATAAATGTTTCAAAAAAAAATTCTTCACACCACATTGAATAGGTTGAACACAAAGTTACTTATTTGAACATAGAAAATAACATATATAGATTAAGTAATGGAATAGAAATATTACAAGAAGGAAAAGAGACAAGAAATAAAATTTTCCTCTATATTGCTTTGAGTTTTATATCACATTACAATCATTAAAATTCAACCCATTCACAATGGAAATAAGTTCCATTTATAGGGACACTTGTCATTATAACTTGAGTCTTTTTAATTTCCTTTATTTTAATTAAACATTAATGAATTAATTAAAAGTATCATACTTTAAGATTTCTCTAATTACAAATTGTATTATTAAAAAAATGCTAACTTTGAAATATATCCCAATTTAAAATAAAGGTTCACGAGGGAACAATTGAAGAGGAGGTTGCAGTCTTTGTCTTGAGAAATTAGTTTTTAATTTCACAAATGCTCCAAAAATCTCCATGCCTCTAGGAATAGTAGTGTTTACGGTACCATTCACCCATTTGTCCAAAGAAACCTTCCATATCTTTCAAAAATTCTAACTTTTTTAAAAAAACCTTTGATTGGTTCAATATCAACAATTTTCAATGCACATCCTTCCTTCATATTCTCCTTAGTTATGATATCGTATTTGAAAATTTATCCTTAATGAGTCCTTTGAATTCTCGACTTGATATTTTGCAATGTATTCTTGCTTATAAAATCTTCCTTGAAGAAATGACACTAAAATATCGAAATTCATCCAACACAAAAGTTTTTAAATCATCACCCTTTTGGAATGATTTATTTAATTCATCAAACACCTCTTCCAAAACCCTTATCTTTTAATCTACACTATACACCCATTTCATGGAAATGTTATTCTTTGGTTCATAAAAGATTCCATTTGCATTGAGGAGTTGTTCTTCTGTATTATTCATTTGTCTTACGTATTTTATACACTCTATCCACAACTTGAGATATTTCTCCAAACTCAGCAATGGTTAGGTGAACCTCTTCTCGAATGAACAAATATTATCATAGGCTATTCATATGCCTCTTCTTGGAAATTTAGACCAAAAACTAAAATATTATCCACCATACCTTCTATTGTTTTTCCATAAGATGCATATTTACGAATGTCTCTCGATGTTTCGTACCTACTCATTACTCAAGACAATAGGAGGTGGCATTAAAGTTTAAGGAGTTGGATATAACACCTTATCACTAGCTAATAAATATTTGATGAATTTAGATAGAGTTTGTACTTGATCATCCAATTTTTCTTGTCTTTGCTTAACTTTTTCAACTCTTTCAATTAATTTGGACACAATCTCTTCGATTTATGGACTTCACTCTCCAGAGTGGACTCACCTAATGGGATCCTTGTTAATTCCAAGTAATTAAAATCCAAATCTTCCTCATTCTTTTCAATTCTAGGTTTAGAAATTTCCAAAAATTATTGGTCTTTAGCATTAGATACCAATCTTGAAGTGGTTTTAGATTTATTCGCAGATGGGGTGAGAGTTATGCCAAGGATATCGATACAATGAAATTTTTTTGGATAAAACATTTGGTATGACCACTTCCTTTTCTTACTATCAATAAAAAGTTGGACTTAAGAAAAAGTGATACTTAGAAGATGGGGTGACAAGAGGTCCTAAGGAAAGAGTGCTCATGGAACCTAGAGTCTCAGAAGGTATACTTTAAACATAGAGGTCTCAACATTTGAAACAATAGTCTCTTTGACTAGTGACTTTAGGATTACCACTTCTAGATTTTGATGTGGCATCATTTTTTTTTCTTATTCTTATTCTTTTCCATGTTTTCCCCTTCATTGTCAATTTTTTCATGTTCTCTTAATTCCTCCTCATCATCACTTGAGAGGTCAAAATCTTCTAAATTATCAACACAATTTTTTTCTTTGAAGAAATAAGTTGTTTTCTTTCTTCTCAATTACCTCCTCTTCCTTTCAAACTATTCAGCTTTTACCTTTCTTAGTGTATACTACGGTTTTGATTCAAGAGGATATGGATTCGGTTGAGTACATACATCGTAATGGAGTTTAAGTGTACCTTTGAGATGAAGAGGCTTCCCGAGAAGGTGAATGAAAACTAACAATTTTATTCCCTATCATTTTCCTATAAAACTAAAATTTTGTCCTTAGTATGACTTTGGATTAATGATTTCTTACAAAATTTTCCTTTTCTTTCTTAAATAGATCAATCATGTCCAAAGTGGTGTACCTAAAAGACTTCATGAATTCTAGAGATTGTAGATCATCATCATCATTTTATGGATCCTTTGGTAATTTTTAGGTTCCAAAATATTTGATTTGTTACCATGAGAGCCTACAATAGTACCTTCTCCTTCCTTCAAAGTCATCCGAGTAGTCTTCTAAATAGTCTTCTACATCGGGAGATGATTAAAGGACATTATAAGATTATTGGAAATAAATCCTTTGAGATAAAAGAAATTTATTTTCTAAAAAGAGTCAAATTTAAATGTAACAATAGTCCTCTCAATGTTATGTGCATCCAAATCTGTTTTTGCGTGTAGTTACCCAAAGCAATTGGGAACTCGAATGCTTGTTATTTTTTTGTATTTACAAGTCTTGTGTAACATGTCAAGTTGTTTGTAAATCTTCATAAGAACAATCTTATCACTACAGAACATTGGAAGCTTAAGACTTTCTCCCTCAAAACCTACTAGCCTTATGTAAAAGAACTTTCAATTGAATGAAATAACTCATCATAGGTCGAAGTCAATTGTTTAGCCTTGGCCAAAAATGTTTCAGCCATGTTTTCCTCTAGCAATTTGAAAATATACATAGTGAATGCATCAATGACCCTCCTGAAATAATGATTGTTATTCTTCATGGTCAATTATGGGTAATATTCATATACTAGGACATTATTATTATTGTCCACTAGAGAGATACCCAACCATTATTTGTTTTTCACAATAGTATACATCAAGTAAGAGGTCATATAGAATACCTTGGTTCTATGCACATTAACTAGTTGTTCACTTAGGTTGTCGCACATGAATTCTCCCCAATTAAAATATAGTTTTTCTTCACATATGATGTTAAAGTGTGGGCACATCCAAAATGGAATTCACTAGTTGAAAAAAGTCCCATTATTATTGACATGAGATAGAAGATGTCTAAAATTTATTCCTTGAAATCACTTATATACAAGGGCATTGACAACCTGAAGCTCCTTTATTTAGGACCTCAACTTGGACTTAGCCACCATGTATTTGTACTTCTCAGTTATTGATCAAATAGCTTCTAGAATTGTGCCAAAGTGAGAAAATTTGAATCTTAAACTATAGAAATCCCAAAGGTAGTATTTATAAATCCTATTTATAGCTTGCAATCACTTTTCATTGGGGTCTATGATTTCTTTCGTACTTGGATAAAAATGGAAACCTCAGACCATGATTGTATCTACACATTGGACTAAGAATAGAAATCCTCCAGCATAAGCTACCCCACAATCCTTGATAAGTTGGGCCATAGGTGAGTAATGAACATCATTGATATGTGCCTTAAAATATTAAAGTCCACGTGTTACACATCGCTGTAACCTATGTTGGGTATGGAAATCTCAAGAGAGAAGAGATGTTTGTGGCCTTTAAAATGGATCTTCATGATAGAAAATAGACTAAAAATAGTAACTTAATCAAAAGAATGGATGTCGTGAAAATGAAAATATGGTAGGGCAAGGAAAAAATTAGCTCGAATTCTACTAAAAGGATTTTCAAAACTATAACTTTGATCATCGATGAATGGTGACCTTCTTAGAACAAGATGTAATTTGAATTTTTGAAAATGGTTTATGGATGCATGTTTTATAGATAGAGAAGATTTTGTAATGGAATGGGTGAAGCTTGGACTATAATTTCAATTGTAAAATGAATAAGGCACCCTGTTTTTATATTAACTTATTTGAAGAAGGTCGATGGGATGTATTTAATGAACGCATTTAATGGTATGGGGGAAATAGTGCACATGAAACATCGATGTCAACATATTCTTATATAGTGTGGCTATGATGGAAGGATGTAGTACATGAGGAAAAATATTATAAATTAGACATTCAGGACACAAGGATGAATATTCCACAACACAAAGAAAATGGTTATAATGCATAAAATGTGGATTTGTAGAAAATCGAATACCGGACCACACTTAGGACATCCGAACATAAGAAGCTGAATGTTCCGCATGGCCGCACTAAGCATCCAATGGAAAGCGGGTAATTTGGGAAAAGGTGCACATATGGTTAATGGGACATAATAACACAAGTTTTCCATGGGACCTAAAATCCACAACACAAAGGGGACTTAGAAAATTTTTGAAGAGGATTTTACAATATGTGATGTGTGTGGGGAAATAAAAATGTAGGGAAATGACATCCATGGATCACAAGGGCCTTGGGTTTAATAAAGGCTCGATACTTAGGAAAACTCAGTGATACCACTTCATTGTAGGAAAATGGGGAATAAAGGAAAGAAATGATTAGAGGGACTTGAGACATGAGGAACATTAAAACCTAAAACACCCACAATACAAAGGAAAAGACCTAGTTCTTGAAAATCGACTAATTATTGAAATATATTTTATCCTAGACTTCCTAAAGGTAAACAAAAGACTTCATAAAGGTTCACTTACTCTTAGAATTTTTAATTTTTTTGAAAAAATACACACATATTTAGGAAAGTGACAAGTCCTATAAGAGGCCACCGAGCTTAGGAGTAGTCACTAAGCTTCTCGGCGAGCTAGGGTATTACATTTTGGGGAAGCCTCAGGAGCTTGGGAGAGCTCATATGGTCATGAAGAGCTAACCTAGTGTGAAGTAGTGGAAAAAAATTGGAATCTTAGGAGAACTCATCGAAAAACAATGGAAACTAGATCTAATAGAGTGAAGGTGATCTCATCTCGTGAATCATAGATGGTGAGGGAGACCAATTTATTGTGAGTTTGGGCTCAGTGACATTGAGATGGGCCGGGTAAGTTACACTGGGATAATGAGGAGTTAGGGGTAGCTTGGCCATGGTTGAGTTGGATCATGAGACAACGCAATATCAAATCCAACAAGTAGGTTCCATAGGGGATGAAAGCCATGAGACCTCGAGAGGTTTTCAAAGCCAAGACATTCAATGATCTCACGTGACCAAATGGTTTGGGTGTTAAGTGAGTGAGGAAGACTAGGAACCCCAAAGTATAAAAATTTATACTTTGGGGTTCATATTTTGGGGAACATGGGGAAATAAATTCAAATCTTAGTGGGAAAAAGGTGTGAAACATCGAGCAAAAATTCTCAAAAGGCATAAAATTTTGAAGTCCCAAAATTGAGGTCATAGTTCAAATCGATTGGTGAGTCAACCACCGACATGGCTCCAGGATTTCAAGAACAAGAACTTCCAGAGATTTGTGAGCTTAAAGAAGTGCAAGTCAAAAATCTCTTAAAGTGCAAAAACCCAAAACCCAAAGTGGGTCAAAGATGGAAATATCCAAAACTACCGTGTTACATTGAACGTTGAGCCATCTTAGGTGATGCATCAAGCTCTACAATGTTTGGTGAGAGTTTTATATGGTCTCATCCAAAAAAATAACTCTGTTGTGTGAGCCAAACTAAGTTACATTCAAGGAAGAGGTGAGTAGGTGAGATTAGAGAAAAAAATGGTGGCTCAAACCAAATCTTGAATATTTTTTGCATTCCTTCACCAAATTTAATAAACATATACTTCATGGAAATTTATTTATGATATCTACAACATTGGAGTAGGAGATAAAGAATTAATGAGGTATGTGGGATAAAATCATGATGAATTTATAGGAGCTAAAGTCTATACCCAAGTGCAATCGAGAAACTTTCTTCTTACACAAGGTAGTGTCAATGATAAATCATGGTTTTGGTAGATCTTCCACACTCACTTGTAAGATAAACAATGATATTTTTAGTTTATTGTGACATTTTGAGATTTCTTTCTCTCTCTCCTCTCTTCAAAATTTTCTTCTATAAATTGTAAGGAAGTGCTCATTTAAACAAGTTGGAAACTTTACAATTTCCCCACCCTTCTTTCTATTCTCGTAAGAAATCTCTGAGTTTTAAAGTTCCCCTTTTAGTATTTTAATACAAATATTCATGCCTTGCCCCCATTTTAATGTAATGTATCAAATTTTTGAGAAATAAAATTGAGTTGTGGATTTTCGCAACCCTTCTATGTTTGATTGCATCTTATTTGATCTTTTATTATAGTTAGAGGTTATCAGTGCAATCGTTATATTGTCATTACAAGATCTTGATGGAATTCTTTTTTATTAAATAGTTTTTTATTAGTGTTTTTGATTTGTGGTGCTTTATGACCCTCCTCAATCTCACTTGAATTCATTCCCATGTAGTGAAGATTTGTTTAACACCCTTTTTGGTGCATCACCTTCCTTATATTATATTTTATCTTTCATGCAATACTTATATCATTTTCCCCTATAAAAGTATTAGAATATGGTTAGATTATCCATTCTCTAGAGTTTTGAGTAGTGACACTAGGTTAGGAAAGGAAGTTGTCCTTCTCTAGAGAGCTATCAACAAAGTCCCACACTTTAGGGTAGCTCCATATTTGATAAATCAAACTAAATTCCCACTTATTCACTTGCAAGCATTTAGGGATGCTCTACTTTTGCAAAAATAGTTTTGGCACGTTTGGTGGGAAAAGAATTAGAATATGGTTAGATTATTGATTCTCTGAATTTCGAGTAGCTGAACACTAGGTTAGGAAAAGAAGTCATCCTTCTCTAGAGAGCTATCCCATTTCACAAAGTCCCACACTTTAGGATAGCTCCATATTTGACAAATCACACTAATTACCTAGTTATTCACTTGCAAGATTCGGGGATGATCTATTTTTCTAAAATAGTTTTGTATGTTTGGTGGGAAAAGAATTTTATATATATAAGGATTTTCAAGGAATTTAGAAAGTAGATTTCGAGTTTCACTATAAGGCCAAAGTTCTAAATAAATTTTCAAAGGTTCTTCATGAGTAAAACAAGTATAAATTTCACCAAAAGATATTTTACGGCCAATGATCAAAAGGGTATTCATAAAAATCCTAGTTTTTTATTTTTGGAATTTCACAATTTTTTTCATTTAAACATTTTAGAATTTTGAAATTTAAGACATTTTAGATTTTGGATATTTTTTTAATTTCAAAATTTTGGGTCTTCGAACTTTTGATTTTGGAATTCAAACTTTTTTAATTTGGACTTTGGAGGTTTTTAATTTTGGAGGTATTTATATTTCAGAATTCTCTAAGACTAAAGTCAGTAAGACAAGTTTTATCTTCTAAATCCAACATTCTAGGTCTTTTAAAGTTTCGTTTTAGTTTTTTCAAGTTTATATGTGTGACTTGGTAATTTTTAGTCTCTGAGGCTCATTCCCAACACATATGGTGACTCTACGATTAGAACTCAAAGGGTGTAACATCCCAAGTTTTAAAAATTCATGAGAAGAGTTTGAATAAGATCCGATACAAAAGAAGGAATTTTTAAGACCATAAAGATCACCATCTCCACCTAATAGGACTTTGTCTACACCTCCACCTAGTGGATCTTTCCTTCATTCAAATACGGTCCTTAGACTAACCGAATGGCTAAGCTTACTTCCACCAAATACATTTGTCAACTTCACGAGTAGTAGTCCACTTTCCCTCAATTCTCAAAATCATATCAAAGTTGTAGAATTAAAAAACATCCCTTACTTCACTAGAGAGAATTATACAACCCTCATTAACCATATTCAAGACATTGGAAATGTTTGTGCAATTCATGAGATCAATGAAATTGATGTTGAAGTAAAATTATTAGCTTCCTCTTTCAAGGGTAAGGATTTATAATGGTTTAAGAGCTTAATGAAGTGGTCTATTACAAACTTGAATCAACTATGTATAGTCATATGTGATCCATTTATAGAAAGGGTAGATATTCTCTCTTTATTAGAACAATTAACAACAATCAAGACAACTTGAAATGAGCAGATGACATATTTTAATTTGTGAATCCAAAAAACATGGGACAAAATCCGAGTGGCTATGAGACCAGCTATCCAAGATGCCTTTTTGTACTTCTTGAAGGCTCTAAATTCAAACAAAGGTATGATGATATAGTCTATGTGAGGAAAATGTTGCTATAATCCTACAACATAGCCATCAAGGCTTAGAACTTTTTTATTCAAGTAGGAAAGATTGCACCTATGTGACCTATATGTCTATATATAAAAATGGGAAATCCTAAAACTATTCAATAACTTAATTTAAAGCCCATTCCAACCCCTTTAAATTATATCAATAGCAAGGCCTGCAATTCTTCCGACACTATTGAAGAACTAAGGAGTTCATTAATAAGTACAAGAACTTTTGAAGGGGAAACAAGCTTTAGGGAATGAATAAGTGGTAATAAATAAACAACAGGATAAAAATTTCAAACCATATCAACCTCAAGCTCAATCTATTAGGCCTCCTTATTAGACAAAGACTTACAAATCAAATTACAAATTAAAATCAGATCCAAGGACAAACTCAAGTTGTCGTGCCATTTCAATCATATAATCCAAATGTATTTTAAACATCCAGGGCCTTGTACTAACCTAAAAATACTTTGCAAAGGCTTATGATTGATTCTTCCTATGTAATCAACCCCAAAATCATGCAACATGTTTCAATAATGCATTGAATTAGGTATTAATGGTGCAAAAATTAAGTTTAACTTAAGAAATAAAGGAGGAGTAGAATTAATAAAGACGTAAATCAATAAGAAGTCCCCGATGTGAAACCACATTAGTCAATTGGAAATAAGAACACTTTTGTGGGATTAATCAACCTCATATCCAAAGTGTAGCATAAAATACAATGTCAAAGAAGAGAAACATCGAGGAGTGGTAGCCATCTAATCCTTTCGTCTTATAACTTCCTATCATGCCATAACGAGATAACAAGCCAAATGTAACCTCAAATATACCAAATCGAGCCAAAGGTATCATTTTTGACAACCCATGTGCTAACTCAAGTGTAGGAGAAAATTTTTCCAAGGAAGGAGAAGTAAAAATACAATCCATCCCTTTCAAAATTAATGATCAAACTAGGAAGACAAAAGTCAACATCTCCATGTGGTAATCACTTGTAATTCTAGGAAGTTAAATTTTTGCAAGCAATGGCCAATTTTTCGGCCTTGAATGGATCATCCAAAAGTAAAGAGAAAGTTATAACAAATTTAGTATAGAAAGAGGGAGGTAAACCAAGAAAAAAATGAAGCGTACACCATTTTATATGTCATTGATTATCAGAACAACTTAGTGGATAATTCCATTATCGACTCAGGGAGAAATCACTTTAGTGATGCTAAAGTAGATAATGGATCAAGTAGTTATAAAGTATGAACTAATCTCCAAAGCAAAGTGGTGAATTTATATGGGATAATAGTACAAACAATTATGTGGATTAAAGGAATAAGTCTTAAATCGCATGCATGTCCCTATGTCACTATCTTACAAGTTGTCTCTATAATTGACTTACCTCAACTTTTTCCATGTTATTGTCGAGGGACTTCATGGAAAAAATTGGTGGGTAAGTACCTACAGATTGGTCACATATTCTCTTGAGAACAAAATATGGGGACACATCTATAATTAGGTCAAAACTGATTGTGAATATCCAAATTGAGCCTCATGTTCCAAGTCTCCAAGTAATGCCAATTCCTCACTTTTGATATGGAATATTTCCCAAACACTCCAGAAGAAGGTACTAAACATGGAGGTATTCTAGGTTTGGAATTATATGAATAGAAAAACAAAAGGAAATATTTTGATCCCTACAAAGAAATGGAAGAAGTTGAGTTATCCATTTATTACTTATATGAAGAAAACCCACCCATCCCCAGCCTCACAAAGTTAGAAAAAAATGATTACAATGAACTATGGAAACTATTTTTATATTCTTAAGGAGGAGCAAAGGTGTTAGGGTATGTGGAATTCTTATTTCACAAGAAGAAGTCAAATGCGACTTTAATTTCTATTTCCAATTCACTTTTTCAAACAATAGAGCTGAGTATGTGGCACTAACACATGGACTTCATTTGGAAAGGAAAAGAGGTATCAATAATTTACAAGTATTCATATAAATTGAACTGATTGTGAATCAATTCAAAGGGGAAAATGTTGTTAAGTATAATATCCTCACAAGCTACAATAACATCATTTGGGATCTCATCCAAAATTTTGAGGCCTTTATTATCAGGCCCATGGGGAAGAATAAAAATGAGGCTATGGATAGACTTACGTAGTTGGGACAACATTTGACTATGTTTTATTATTAAAAGAGATAAAACACAACACCTTTATCAAGGTGGTTATGAGGCTAGAAGTTCTAGACAACAACATAAGGTGAAAATATTCAAGAAGATAAAAAATCATAAATTTCCTATAGGAAGAAGTTGAACTTCTTCAAGCTAAGAACTACGATAAATTAGAGCGACATAATGAGGACCAATTGGTTCAATTATAGACAATAAATATCCTAAAGGGCCTAATAACTCGGATTCAATCTTCAATTCCAATTATTAGTTTGGGAAGGAATATTTCAACATTTAGGTCAAGGGTGAGGATTCGAGTCCATTTTGGTTCAAGAAGGTAAAGTACTCCAAATTGGCAAAGTGAGCACTCAAGAAGAAAAATATGATTTTATACAACATTTCTAAGAATTCCTATGTATTTCTAGAGCTATGAGGACTTAAGGGGAATTAAACCTTAGTTGGCACGACACACTATTGAATTGGATCCAAATTCTAAACCCATCAAACAAAAATACAGACCGATCAACCCTCATATTGAGCCTTTTATGAAAAAGTAGTTGAACAAGATCATTGAGGAAAAAATTATTTTTCCAATCAAACACTATTTGTGAGTTGCTAATTTGGTGTTGGTCAGGAAAAGGAATAGAGAAATCAGGTTGTGCATGGACATCCAAGACTTAAACAAGGCCTCTCTCAAAGACTACTATATCCATCCTTATATGGAGAAAATCTTGTAGGGGGTAGCCGGCTTGGAAATATTCTCCCTCCTAGATGGATACTCAAGACTCAATCAAATTATGGTGAAGGAAGAATACTAATTCAAAATAAAATTTACAACCAAATGGGGCACTTATGCCTATAGATAAATTCCATTTGGGTTATCAAACACTGGAGCTACATTCTAAAGGGAAATGGACATGGAATTCAAGGGGTTGATAAACATGATAGTTCTCGTATACTTGGATGACATCATTGTGTTTTTTAAGAATGGGGCAAGTCACCTCTTCTACCTCAGAAAGTGTTTAAAATACGCAGGAGATTTAGAGTATCCTAAATCGTGAAAATGTATATTCCTAGCTCATGAAGGCAAGATATTAGGTGACATTCTATCTATGGAAAGATTGAAGATTGATCCGTATATTAAAATCTATTCAAGAATTTCCATTACTAAGCCACAAAATATCGCTCCAGAGTTTATTACAAAGAATCAATTTTTTCCAAAGGTTTGTCTTGAATTTCACTACTCTTCTCAAACCATTAACCATGATGTTGAAAAATATCATGGAATTTAGATGGACAACGGAGGGAAAGGAAAAATTTGAAGCTATCAAATATGTTATATCTCAATCACCGAATCTCAAAAATCCAAACTTATCCAAGGAGTTCATGCTCTACACATTCAAAGGGTTCGACACCATTTAAACATTCTTGATGTCGAAAAAAAAGAGGAATCCGAATAACTATTTTCCTTCTTGGGTCGAGATTTGGAAGAATATGAATTTCTTTAATGAGAAGCATGTACTTATTGTTATCGAGTTTAAAATAAATTAGGCATCTTGTTTCAAATAACAAAATTCTATTTTTTTGTATCATGTCAGGTCAAGGATTTCCTCTTGAATAAAGACTTGAATGAAAAATGGGTAGGTTGATCACTAGAGTGATGGAGTATGACATTGAAATAAAATTCTCCATGTTGGTATATGGTAATGGATATTGTCCGAGAAGTTGACCTCTAGTCAACATGTTGAAGCAAGTAATAAATAAGTTGTTTTGGTATATAAGGATAATCAGAATATGCGGATGATAGTGTTCATACTACTTGTTGGAATCGGGATATGGTACATTTCCTATAGATAGGATTATGTCCCCAAGAGATGAGAAAGAAAAAGAGGAGATATTTTAGACTCCACGGCATTCTCTATTCCCGATTAATGATATCATGTTCAAAAAAGACAAGAATGTAATTCTATTAAGATGCATTGGAGAAAATTAGGTTGAGAAAATGCTACAAGAGTTCCATGATGGAGAAGTTACAAGTCACTTTACACCACAGGTAACATATATCAAAGTAATAAGGTAGGTTATTATTGGCCCACATTCTTCAAAGTTGATCGCTACACTTGGATCAAGAAGTGTAAAAAATATGCATTCTTAAAACGTAAGGAGAGGCTAACAACACTTCCATTGCATCTATATTAGTTGATCAACCGTTTATGTAGTGGGAATGGACTTCATTGTGGTCATCAATCCAAACTTGAGCCTAGGCCATAAGTGGATCCTACTAACAATGGACTATTTAATGAAGTGGACTAAATAGTGGCACTCAACGAAGGAAATGAGTCTACCATACTAGAATTTTATAAGGGGATAGTGACAAGATTTGGATTCCCATCCACCATTATATTAGACAATTGATTTTTTGTTCCTTGAAACTAAGATCAAATAATGATGTTAGGAATGGAATTTATTTGAGCACCTCCTCAAATTATTACCTCGAGGGTAATGGGAAAGAAGAGTCCAAAAATATGAACTTGTTAAGAATCATCATAAGGACTCGGATGAAAATAAGAGGATATGGAAAACAAATCTAAAATCATCCTTATGGGTTTATAGGATAAAACCCAAAAGGTTGATAGGAAACTCTCTCCACAAGTTAGTATATGGGAAGGAAGTAATGTTTCCTATATCACTAGAGCTTCCACCATTGGATCTTATGAGGTAGTTAGAACTATAAGATTTTGATCCTATAGAATATAGGTATGTGGATTTAATGGAATTTGAAGAAATAAGAGAACATGTAATGTAAACCCTAGAAAATGATTAATCCTAAATCAAGAGGTCATTTTATAAGAAATCCAAGGAAAGAAACTTCCAAGAAGGGGACTTAGTTCTAAATGGGATGCGATCTAGCTAAACAAGGAAGGCATTCCATGTTTCATGCTAGAGAGTGTGATCCCTACATGGTCATAGGATGTAAGAGTAACAATTCCTTTTAACTACCCTCTTTTAATGGAGATGAGGTTCCAGATTCTAGTCAATGGAATCTATCTCAAACCTACTCCTAAAAGAAATATTCTCACCCTCGTATACATATTATTTTAGAATTTTAAATTCTTCTAAGTGCATGTAAAAATTTTCTTATTGTAGAGTAGGTTTTAGTTTCCCTGAGTTCCTTTGGAAAAGGTTTTGTTATTCCTAGGTTGTATCATTACACAAGTTAGTGTGCCTCCCAAAAAGAATATTGTAACAAAAATCTCAAAGTTTCAGGGAATAGTTACAATCCTCAAAAGGTTTTAAATGTAGAGAAAATAAAATCATATTAAGGGGGAGATATCATATTTTGTATCCTCTTCTCCCTTTGGATCACTTGTAGTGTGAGTTCCTAGATCCTCCACCATTTCATTTAGGTCCCAACATTTAGTTATGTTCAAGGAATCATGTCACAAAGTTGTCCCAAGAATCATTCTAAAGAGTAAAATAAAATTTCAATAGAGTTACATAATGTCCAAAACCAACAATTGTTTTGATTGGAAAACTAAGGTTTTGGACAGGTTTGGGGAACCATTTTAGTCCCACAAATCAGGAACATAAAGAGGGAAAAAAAAATTCAAATCGAAATAATTTTCCACTCATGAGAACTTCAATATTTTCTTAATAATGTTGGACAATTCGAGCAAGCGATAGCCATCTCCTTGTTCAACAATGGTTCAAGAAGATTTTGAGAGAAAATTCAATAGGTACATGTCAAATTCAAGCCATTAACAATAACTTCGCACCCAATCGAGGCTTTAGGCTACATTATATGAACATTTAGCAGACAAATGTCCCTACACGTTGTCAAAATTGTTATCCATTTTACCTAGGGAAAAATGGACAAAAGGGAGTATAGGACCCGGTACTAGAATAGGACCTCATAAGAAAACCTAGGGTTATGCAAAAATTGAGGTGTTTTAGAAGTACTTGGTTGGTTTTGGGAGGTGTTAAATCAATTAAGGAAATTTTTCCTTTTTTCAAGATTTGAAAAGACTCATATTGGTTTTAAGAAGAAAATTAGCCCCAACAGGCCCACTTCCTACCTCGAACCAAGCATAATTTGATGCAAAAATGATGAACCCTAGAACCTCTTGCATGCACGATGAAAATATTTCCAAAATTGAGGGTTCAAGAGCCAAAATTTACAAAGTAGACCTATGCGAGAGGCCACCGAGCTAAGGAGTAGGTGGAGGAGCTAATCGGCAAGAAACTCAACTAGTTATGGTATTACATTTTAGGGGAAGTCCGAGGGAGCTTCAAAAGCGCATATGGGTGCCAGTGAGTTGACCTAATACAAAGAAGCAATGGAAAATTCTTGGGAGCCTAGAAAAACCCGTTGGAAAATTGAGGCAATGAGATTTGACAGAGTTAAGGAGTTTCATGTCGCGAATCATGGATGATACATGATATTTAGTCATCGATGAATTTGGGCTCAATATCATTAGATGGGTGATCCGAGTTACATTGAGACCATGATGAGTTAGAGGACCTAGACAATTTTCCAAGTTGGCTCATGATTACACAAGGTGGTGCATGAAAAGAACCGATATGTGTTATAAGGGATGAAGGCCGATACGCTTGGCGAGATTTTCAAACCTAAGACATTGAAAAATATCACATGACCAAATGGCTCAGGGAGTTGAGTGAGTGAGGAAGTCGAGGGGCGCCAAATACTAAAATATTTAGATTTCATAGGTTCATCATTTTAGGGATCATGAGGAAACAAATTCGTACTCATGGGAAAAAGTTTTGAAATGGAAAGAAAAATTATCTAGAGGCATAAAAGACCGAAGTCTTACAATGGAGGTCGAGGTCAACTCAATTGATGATTCAAAACCAATGTGGCTCGGGATTTTGGGGAGGTGACTTTAGAGATCGGCGAGGTAAAACTCAAAAAAGTAAAAATCTCCAAAAGCACAAAATACCGAAACCCGAAGTGTGTCGGCATGGTGATTTAAATTAAGGGTGTCTAGGTGGGAAAATTACGGTGGTTGTTGATTCATGAGGCGGTTGAAAAACCCAAATCGATAAATCTTAAATCTTAGAGAATGGAAATATCCAAAAACCACCAAGTTGCATTGGTTGCTGAGACATCTTTGGTGATAAATAAAGATCTACAAAGGGTATGAGGTAGTTTCATCGGGAATAGAGCCAAAAAAACTCGGTGGCATGAACCAAGCCGAGTTGTATTCAAGGAAGTTCCCGGTAGGTGTATTGGAGACAAAAATGGTGCTCCAAACTAAATCTTAACTATAATTTGTTTCCTTCACCAAATTTAATAAACTTATACTTACTGCAAAGGTATTTTTGATATCTATAACATGGGATTGTCTAATATAAAATATAATATGGTAGGTGGGAGAAAAATCATGATGAAGTTACAAGAGCTAGAAGCTATACTTAGGTTTAATCATAGCCAAATTCTTCTTTCACAAGGCATTTTCACCGATCAACCATGTATTTTTACATATCTTCCACACTCATTACATGATAAGCAATGATTTTTTTGGGTGATTGATGTAATTTTGGATTTATTTTCTCTCTCTCATGTCCTCAAACATTTTTCTACAAATTTTAAGGAGAGTATTATTTCAAAAGGTTGGACACTTTGTAATTTATGCTCTCTTATTTCTTGTCTCTAAGAACTCGTGGAGTTTCAAAACTCCCCTTTAAGCACTATAATACAAAAATTCACGCCCTTATCCCCCATTATAATGTATTGTATCAGCTTATTGAGATATATAAATTGAGTTGTTAATTTTTGCAACCCTTCTATGTTTTATTATATCTTATCTAATATTTTATTATAGTAAGATGTTATCAGTATCATTGTTATATTGTCATTATAAGATCTTGATGGAATTGTGTTTATTGGTGAATGGTTTTATAGTTGTTGTTTTGATTTGTGGTGCTTGTAACCATATTCAATATATCTTGCATTCACTCCCACGCAGTGCTGATTTTTTCAACATTCCTTAGTACATCAACTTCCCTTAGAGTAGAATTTATTTTTCATGTAATAGTTCTATCCTCTTCACCTTGGAAAAGCAATAGAATAAGGTTATATTATCCATTCTCTACACTTTTATAATTTGGAACTAGGTTAGTGTTGGTGAGAAAATTTTTTTACGCAGGTGGACAAAATTGTGGATTTCTTGCAATGCTCCTCTAGGAATCTAATTCCCTCTACTTAACGGGTGCAACTTCCATATGTGCATGCACGAGAAAGTATGGATTTCTATGGTGGTCTTTCGACAGGGATCCAACAGGGGCACTCCACTGACCCTGCAACAAAGCTAACAATCTCTTGCTAGGGAAGTCTTTGTCTATAGAGAAGGAAAGGGGAGTGAGAAAAGAGGTAAGAGAACTAATGTTGTAGGTAGAAAATCATATTCCTACACACACACTAGTTAGAAACTTCAACACATGCATTTATTGAAAGAAACTCTGCGAATAAAAACAAGACCAAATAGAATTCACCAATCACCAAGTATCAAGAAACCCCTTAGTCAAAGAAAGCTAGAAAATCCTTTTCTTGTATTGATTTCTCAAATCAAAGTTTTACATAATGTGGGAATGGAAGAAATTTGAGAGGGGAAAGAGTAGAAGAAAATGGCTATCTCCTTTTCTTTCTCTAGGTACAATGCACTCTTTAGTCTACAAGATCAATTACCAACCCTTTGAAATGGGAGTGGCTTTACAATTTATAGATTAGAATATGACTCTTCATCTTCCTCATGGCATTTTGAATATCTTAATATGACTTAAGACTATTCATATTACACTTTAAATATTTAATTCCCTTTATAATAAGTAGGTGACTTAATTTACATTATGTTTCTAAAGTCACTTTTAAGTGACTTAAAGGTATATCAAAAAGTGCAAACCCCAACGAATAGAGTTAGAAAATTTTAAAGTGAGATAAAGTTGGGGGGAAGAGGAGAGAGAAAGAGAGAGAGAAGAAGAAGAGGATATGTCTCTCGATGAAGTTTGTTGATCCTCATTGATGGAAAGCTCCAAATGCAATGAAGTTCTAAATGTCCCATTATGCCAAAACTTCCCTTTGAGTGTGACTTACTATTTTTAGTAAATGGTCATTTCCACTATTTTCTACTCTGGATAATCATTCTAGCCTTTTGGATATTTTCAAAGACTTGACAAAATAGGCACACTTTTTTAGCTCTTTCCATAGCCACTTTTGATGAAGACTTGCCAAAAATAGCAAGCATGTATAGGAAAACTTACTATTTTTAGAAAGTGTGTTTCCAGTGCTTGATTTGTGATGGAACATACTTTTTTGGACTCTTCTTGTCGTTACGATCACACCCTCCAAATTTCACATAGTTTTGCCCACTAGAATGCCTGGAAATAAATTTTGAAATTTTGACCTAGCAGTGGCTTCTGGGCGCAGAGCTGTCATGGTGGCCATTAATGGAGCTCGAAATTTTCAGGTCTGGTTTTTGTCTCCATTTGTAATGAAAACAACTCCATTGTGATAGGTTTTTCATTTGGAACTCATGTAAAGTTTTATAGATCATTTCCATTGCACGAAATGATGGGAAATTTGATGAATGTGAGCCGGTGCATGAAGTGAGGGTTTTGTTGAAGCAAATAATTTTAGACACCATTTGACAATTTTTTTGTTGGATCTTGATCACCTTAAAAATGAGGAATTCTGCAAAATATGGCATCTTGATCCGACTTCTATCTTTAGATCATCATGCGCAAATATTTAAAAAGATATGAGGATTTTTGATCGGGTAAATTCACAGCTTATCTAGAAAAAAATCTCCATTTTTCTATGAGGCCAAATGAATATTTCTATGCATTCATGGTTTTAAGATTTTATGTGGCCATGGCGTAAGAAGCAATGGAGCTGGTTCAATGAGCAACAATGGTGGACCGGGTGTCTGGAAAATCACGCACGGAGCCATGGTAAGGTAAGGAGTTCTCTTGTTTTGAGGAGGAAGAAAATGGCTAAGTGTTGGATTTAAACTTTCAAAACATGCACATGGATGGGCTGGGTGCACTTTTATGTCACCTTATTTCCCTAACTTAGGGACATGAGGGACATCAATTTCCACGGTGGTCAAGGCGATGTCATGTGTCCTCGATCCGACGGTAGGGGATTTGCTTGAAAAATGCACTTGGGGGCTGAAACTTGGTCACATGGGTGTCCAAATGATTCCTCATAGGGGATGGGTGAATTTTTCCATGTCTGATGTCCCCCACCTTAGGTGCATAAGGGACATCAGTTTCCATGGTGGTCCTGGAGGTGACACATGGCGCCCGATCCAACGGCAGGGAATGGATGCTCCAAAAAAACCTGCACCGGTGGGGCAAATTCCATTTAGGTTGAAAGAAAATGGTGTACACATTTTTAAAGGTCTTATGTCCCCACATTAGGTGAATAAGGGACATCAAATTCCATGGTGGTCTAGAGTGACACATGGCACCCGATCCGATTATTTCCATGATATATTTTCAATGTGGAATGCATGCTCCAAATAAGAACCCTGGGGCTAAACTATCAAGTCCGGAGGTCATATGAGGGTCTCGGAGGTCACATGAGGGATGGGCACATTTTCCAATGCTTATGTACCTTACCTTAGGGATGTTGGGGGCATGAAATCCCATCGTGATCACGGTGGGATGTCCTCATCATAATGAGTAATTGGTTTGGCGACACGTGTCCTCTCGAAAAAATGACTAAGTCCTAACGCCTTTGAGAGGGTAACTTGGAATGAAGCTAACTTGAGCTCCCAGATGGAATGTATTAGTGAAATTTTATATGATCCATTATTTTTGAATAGAAATGGCATTTTGAATCCCATTATGTGGGTCTCATGTCTTAATTCGACCATATGATCCTTGAACAATAGGATTTTTAATCTCGGACTCCACTTGTTCTGAGAAAAACTACCTTCCAATATTATGTGCCAAGGTGTTGTGAAAAATATTATTTCACCATCATGTAGTTCTTGGAATCCTCTTTCAAGATGTTATATTTTAATTCCCCAACCTAACTCCATCCGGAGCTCCCAGAATCTTCTTCTAAATCCCAGCAGTTGTTTTAGGCTTGTGTACTACCTAGGCTTGAGAACCTTGTTTTTCTCTCAAACTACTCCAAGTATTTCAAAATTTCCCAAAGCCTTCCAAAATAATTTCCATGATGTTATAATGTATTCAATTCATGTCCATGTTTAATTTGGCCCTTATGTTCGCTCCAGGGGGTTGAATCTAGTCTTGGGAAGGCCAACGATAGCCCTTCCCAATACTGCCAGAAGATAACATCTTTTCAAAACTCCCTAAAATCACCTAGGGGGAATGAATAGAATTTCCTAAATCACCTAGGGACAAATTTGACATCAAATAGAGGGTGAAAAGACTAACAAATTTGGCTTGGGGTTCCTGGGAATGATAAAACATGAAAATTTTGACATCTGGGTATAGTTGTCATGCTCGAAATTGTCAATTTCCCTGTTGCACATTTTCACAACAACAGCTAGGAAAGGAAGAAAACCTTATCCTAAGATATATATCATTTCACAAAGTCTCACACTTTAGGGTAGCTCTATGTTTAAAAAATCACATTGACTACCCAATTAATCACTTGCAATCATTCAAGGGTGTTGTTATTTTTCCACAAAGAGGTAATGAAGACCACCTTTAAACCATACTTCAAAAAAGTATAAGTATTGTTTCTCCATCATGTGTAACCATTTTATCATATTTTCAATGCCTTCCGAATAATATACCACATGCATCCATCGAGATAATATCAAACCACACTCATACTTATAGGTATTTCAAATTAAAACTTTATAAGGCATATTTTATCTTTAGTCACCTTCTTCCCTTTCTTGAACTATGATATACGATAAGGATATGGTTACTTCTCACATTTCAGATTGAGTTTATCAACCATCATAGTTGAAACCTATTTCCAAACTACCACCATCAAAATAAATTTTCATATATTTCCTCCATATTTGCATCTTGTTCAAAATATGTTTTTCCACAAACAAGAATTAGCACCAAGACCATTTTATAGTTTCTCCTTCCTCATTGTGATCATCATCTTCCTTATCATGATATTTTCACCCATGTTTGTAGTAACCTTCATTTCATCTTCCTCTCCACTTTCAAAAAGGTTTACATATGGTTGTTCTCCTTGCCATATATCCTATGTGGGATTGTGTGGACACTCGAAAGATTTGTTTCCTTTTTCACCACATCAATCACATGTATATTAACTTTAGAGGTGATTCCAATAACATCCTCTATTATAAACTCATCCATTCTGAAACCCCCTACCTATTTGGTAGTTACCATGGATTTTACAAGATTATTCCAACCCTTATACATTAAACAATTCACCTTTTATAGAATCAAATATACCTCTACCTTTCATTGGAGAGGGCTATGGACCTCAAATTCACACCTCTTATAAAATTACTTGAATTTATTTCTTTTCTTATACTTTTCATGCAAGTTGATAAGCATCATCCAAGATATGGATCCAAATCATACTCGGTTCATCTTGTATGGTACAACTTAACCCATTGAAAAAACTTGGAGCCTTATGTCCTTATAATGTCATTGTTCCAAAAAAATTCATATCTTGTAAAATTCATTGTATAATCTTCAATGCTAGGATCATTTCGCCTTAGGTTTTGAAATATTTGAAATATTTTCTAGGTATAATCTACGGGAAGAAAATTTTCATTCAACTTATTCATCATTATATTCAAATTTTTGATATTTCCCTTTTCTTTCCCGTGTATTTCATTTTTCAAGTGATCGCACAAGGTCATTGCATATGTGGTTGACTTAGTGTATGAAAAATTAAAATTCTTCCCCTCATAAATGGTTTTCCACTTAAATAATTTTTCCATTCGATTCAATTAGTCAATGAACTCCTCTAGTCATAACCCTCCATCATAATCAAGAACATTAATATTGATATCATTATTCTTTGCCTCTAAATTTTTATTAATCTCTATTCAAATGGTTTGTCATTAAAGGTATCTACATATCTATAATTTTCTTCATTCTTCATTCATTTCCTCCTTCATTCATTAATGTCATTCTCTTTAGTATAACTATTTAGGTAAGCATCCCCATTTTTGTTTTTCCTTTTAAGACAAGTCACTTATCTTGTGAGCTCAACAACTTGTGTTTCTTTCTCTTGCATATTCCTATTAATCTAGAAATAACCTCCCATCCCTTTTCTATCTATGCTTATAAAAATATATATAATAATTTAAATAGAGAAATGAAATATGTATCAAGTTCTTTCTTTTTGCAAGATCCAAATCCTGTTTTGATATGAATTGATGTGGATCTAATTGAAAGATGTTGAAATAAATCCAAAACATACACAAAATATTTGAAAAACCATAATCTTTGAAATATTTTTCTTCTCATCCTAAGATCCACAAAACTATTTTACATCATTTAAATCTTTCTTTTATTTTGCATTATCTCTAAAAAAGTCTAAAATGTCAAAACGTGAATCACCAAAACCCTAAAATGAAAAAAATTACCTAATAGTAAAACACCTCCTATGGGCCGTAAATTTTCTATAAAAACTATGCCTTCATAAATGTAGTCTCACGCCAAATTTTTTCTTATTCTATAAAGAATAGAAAAATTTATTAAAACTCTATGTTTTCGAAAAACTAAAAAAACATTAGGAGCCATTTTAAGAACTCTAGATGAAGGATTTTGACACTAATGATATGCCAAAATGGAAAAAAATACTTTTGAAAATCTTTGTCACTACATATTACTAATCAAGTTTTACCATCCTGGAAAATTTCAAGACGATCCAATGGTCATATCAGAAGTTATGGCCTTCACAAATTATACTCTTGTAACCTTCTCATTTGGGTGAAAATAATTCATCTAATTTTCCATTTTCAATCTTCTTCAAATCCCACACAAAAATCAAATTATTTTCTTTGTGCCACAAACCTTCCTACTGCACAAAATATCTGTTGTATCTCTCATGTCTAGTAGTGAATGTCCTTTGGTCCAAGACATGCATTACTCTTTCCTTTTTATTCTTCGATATCTACTTCTTCTAGTTTCTTTCTTCCTCCTCAAAACATTTTACTCATGACTGGAAACTTATATAAGTTTAAAAAAATTAAAACATGTTATATATTAAATTTGTGAGGTTGCTCCACCTTATAGGCATTATCCTCATTTCTTTAGAATCCTACATTGAAAAAACTCCTTAAACTTTAGTTTATTATATGTACCTTTTAGAAACATCTCCTTCTAGTATAACCCATCACCATATCTCCTTCTTCAAATAAATATACACTCATAATTACATGTGTAGTTGTTTTATATTTTCATTACTAATTTTAGGCTTTTCCCTTACTTCTTCCTGTAATTGGAGCATGTGTCCTAAAAATTATTCCACATCATCATTGGTTTTATCTTCACTAGGTAGTACAATCAGATCTAGGACTCCCTTTCGGTTCCTACCATATATAATCTCAAAGGAGATCTCCATGTTTAGTTGTTCACTAACTATTATAAGAATACTTAGCTTGTGGTAATGCCAAGTCCCATTGTTTTGGTTTGTCTCAAGCTATAAAATGTAGCATATTTCCCAAGATTTAATTCACTACATCTATCATCCCTTCATTTTAGGGGTGATATACACTCTTGAATTGTATTATGTTCCCATTTTCCTCCACAAAGTATTCCAAAAGTAACTCAAAAAATTTGTGTCCTAATATGAAGTGATCACCTTTGGAATTCCATGAAAGCGAAACCACTTGTGAAAAAATAAATTTATAACCTTGGAAGCATCATTTTTTGTCTTATAAGAAATGAAATGTGTAATCTTGGAGAATCTATCAACCACAAAAAGATAGAATCATTCTTTCATTATCTATTAGAAATTCCTAACCCAAAATCCATATTCAAATCCATCCATGGCCCTATTCGAATAACTAATGGAATATACAACCTAGTATTCTTTACATGGACCTTAGCCATTAGCACACTGATTAGGGTCGTCAATTCTCTACATTAATAATGCAATCCGGGTTAGTGTGTCTAAAGGCTATATGAATTAATAGAGAATATCTTGGAAATTAACTCCTTTAAACACAAACCAAAATTTCATTAAATAAATCACACATGTAGAAATTTAAAGGCACACTTACGAAATGTAAAACACACTTAGATAAAGGAAATCACACTTATAAAAAAAGAACTCTTACATAAAGGTCACATGAAAATAAATGAAATGAAAGAAATGAAACTTGCCTAAATGAAATTGATGAATTAAAAATAACTGAAAGATAAAAAGACACCTGCAGGTTCACAACAAAAATTGTACTGAAGAAGGATCACATAACATGAAATCAAAAGTTTACAACAAAAGTAAAAACTAAAAAATAAAGAAACAAACATTACTAGATTGATCCATCTTCCTTGGAATGAGTGTCCAACTCATTCCTTGGAAGATGACTTAATTCATACTTTTAATTCAGAACTTGCAAAATAACTTTACTTTAAAAGATTGGAAAGAAAGAACAAATCTTTATTTCTTGGGAGAAAAGAATTACATATCTAAGTGTGGAAGGTTGCATTTATAATTTATGCATCCAACCAACTCCTTATTTTGGGAAATACAATATTATCTTATATTTATTCTAATCCTAACAACTAAGATCTCCATCTCCACAAAATATGGAGAGAGATATATTATTGGATTCAAAGTCTTATCTCACTTATTTTAGGAAGATTTGCTCCCAAATCTTCTCCTTGCTTTTCGGTAACAAGAATCATAATGATTTTATTCCTCCACATTATTGGAAGGAGGATTTTCTCAAAATATGATTTTGAACAAATACCTTTCTTGGATTTTCCATTTGACTTTGTTGTTTTTGACTGTGGAACTTTTAGGGCTCCTTGGATACACTTTTCCTTAGACTGCAGCTCACTAAAAGTTAGATCTCTCTTCATTGGTAAAACTTGTAGCAAATTTGAATAAGGTTTTTGTTAAACACATTTCTATGAACAAAAAAAACTCTAAGATTTTCCTTTTTAATTTTCTTTTTCTATTTATAGAACTTTTAGCGCTCATTTGATACACTTTTCCTTAGACTACGTAGCTCACTAAAAGTTAGATATATATTTATTGGTAATACCTAAAGAAAATATGAATGAGGTTTTTGTTAATCACATTGTTGATACAAAAACCTCTCATATTTTCCATTGGATTCTTTGATCTTTCACAATTCCTCAAAAACTGTCAAAATCTACTTAGTTCCAGAACTAAGCCTGCAAGTTCTGGAACTAAGCCCATGAGTTCCGGAACTAACTCTGTGAGTTTTGGAACTAAGCCTCAAGTTCTGAAACTAAGCATGCAGTTCCCGTAATTCTAAGTGTGTGATTTCGGAGTGAACTTAAAACAACTATAACTTTTACATACGATCTCGGATTGAGATGATTATTTTTTGAGCTTGCATAATTTTTTCAAGAGGAATCTTAATATGAACTCATATTTGAGTTTAGATATACCATCCATGATCAATTACACTTTTCTCAATACTAGCATTATCTTTCCTTTAAGGCCTACATACATAAGACATTGCATCTTTTCCCAAATAATCAATAGGATTAGTCAAAAAAATAGATAACAAAAGATTTCTAAACAACGAACAAGATATATATCCTATATTCTATCTTAACCAAACTATAATTTCCTAGATTAAATTTAAATCCACTTTCAAAGGTAACTTGGAAGGAAAAATAACCATATTTAAGCTACCAAACAAGGATTTCATAAACCTAGTATATAGAGGATGCAAATTTGAAATGAAAAATTTTTCATATCACCATTGGTTATGCAAGGAGTTGAAGAGAGATATCTTCCCCAAGTTCTAGCATATGGAGTCTAATAATGATCTCATACAAAAAATATGAAGATTGGAGCAAAAACCTAGTTTAACTATATATATTGCATGATGAATTAATCACATTTCATTAAATATTATCTCTTGTATACCCATTTTTATTTTTAAATATTCCATGTTTTCCTTTAAAAATTCAATTATTATGACATTCATGCTCAAACATTTCTGTTTATACCTTTCGGGGGTCTTCATTTCCTACATCTATTAGTGAAGACAACATATTTTTTTCTTTACCTTGAAGTTACCAAAATTAGTTCTTACTCGCCTATTCAAAACTATACTATCATTCACAAATTTTATTCCCTTCTCGTAACAAATAAGGTGATATAATGTGCTAGAATCTTTCACAAAATTACCTCATCTACTAGATTGCTATGCTATAAATCTCCAAGTTCAAAATATTTATCAATTGTGGGAGTACCCATAACTTTTAATTGTGGAGGTTGAAGGACGTTATGGAAGAAGATAGATATTAAATCATATATAGTAGAACTGGGAAGTTAAGAGTTTTGATAACCCTAAAACTTTATAATATTCTTGTCTCCCTAGAAAATCAAAAAAAAATTCAATATAGGAATACAATTACTCATTTTCGAACTAAATTTTTATCTCCATGACATGAGATACAAATTTAACATAAATATATCTGAATGCAACGCTATAATCTAATACCACATATGACATAAAAATGTTGGCATAATTATATGAAACAATGAAATACTTGTAAATAGACCACATAAAGGACTGAAAAAACCCCACATAGTACATTACCAAAACAAAGGTCAAGTGAATACTCATATGATACGGTCACGAGAGACAGAGATACAAGACCATAACAAGAGTTGTTAATTACGGCATAGTTGTATTCGCTATTTAGAAAATTCCTTACAAAAATATTATGTAAATGTAAGAAGATTATAATCTTCTTTATGAATTCTAGTTGGGTATTTATCAAATTGAGAAATCCCCAGAAAAGTTGAAAAAGGAATCTATACTAATCATAAATGTTGTGACTAAATAACACAAAAAGTGATTATAGAGTGGAGAAAATTAATATTCTATTAATGTTACTTCAAATGTATGAGAATATAGTTCAATCAAGAAAAACATGAGACTTATGATAGTAAGGCAATTTAGTTTATGGATATGTGTATGTCCCCAACATATTACATCATGTACCCACACAATATCGCTATGAAAATAGATTAAATGGAAGAACAATTTCTTGAAATCAATTAATAGGCCGAAAATACAGCAGCCATGGAGATTCATAAATCCTCAAACAATACTTTAAAACCCTAAAGGAACTATATCTGGAAAAAAAAACCTAATCTACCCTGTAACTTGTTTTCACATTTCTCTTGAACAAGAAAATGGTTCTTAAACACACCGTAGTTTGATCAAATAACTATTATTCCTAATATTGCACTAACTATTCTCTTCCTCTCCAATTGATGACACATCGTTAGTTAGATCTATCTAACTCCCCTTTTACGACACTCTTATGGTCTTATTCCTTTATAAGTCAATTAAATAGGCTATTATAGCCTCTTCTTTGTTAAAATCCTCCTCTTTACCACTTCTATTAGCTTCTATACTATCAAAACATTTCATTGGATTGATTAGACCTTTGAGAACCCTCCCCGAACCCTAATTTCTCTATAAACAAGACTAATTAGTCTAACCTAGGTTAATTACCCCAAATCATGATCAATCTCTTCTAAACCTAGTCAATTCTTACTTTGACTTGCTAGTTAACTTGTTGACTCCCTTTTAGCCCTATATGCACCAAAAATCCTTCCATTTCCCAAAAGGAAAACTATAAATAGCCCACTAGCCCCTCTCATTTTAAAGAAAACTTCTTCCCTCTAACATAAACTATAGTATTATTCCTAGGATTAGATGTTTTATTTCATCTTATTGAGCTATTTTGCTTTATCTTTTACATTTCACCACACAACATGGAGTAAATGGGAAGAAACATTGACTTGAAGCCATTAAAGGTGAGATCCCATTCTCATAAAGCATAAACTGATTACATAGATCCTTATTAGGCTCATTTAATTAAGCTTTCAAGAATAGAGGTTAATTACATTTTTTAAGTTTTCTTGTTTGCTTTAAACTAATGCATGCAAAGTAGGAATCCTTGTTTATTTCTTAACTAATGGTCCATTGATCAGTTTTGCATAAAGCTTTGGGTTTCTTTAGTGTTCTTACCCCAATCCATAGCTTTTGCAACCTTTCTTTGAACACATTTGGCATGCCCTCACCGTGCTTTGCTACCATAATGTTTTTTTATGACATTTTTTGCCTACAAGCATACCCGTTGAATAGAGAGTGCACGTGTAAAAACCCTAACATACCTATTAGATGGGACCACATAGGTGTTATACCCCACTATCGATTCTTCCTACCATGTGTCTATGTTGGTTAGGGCATGTATCCATTGGTTGGGGCGTGATGGTGTCATTCTGGCACTTAGGCGTCGTGTTGAAATTTGAAAAAAATTCTCAACGGCTGTAAAATCATTTTGCTAAAATTTTGTGAGGTTTTGTAAGACTAACAAGGTAGATGTAGAGTTTTGTTTTGTTATTTCAGCTTGCATAGCTTAAGTTTCTTCATTTCTTCGCTTGAGAAAAGCTTGTAAAGTTTGTATGCTCTCTCCTTGCACCTTCTAAGCGATCTTGGAGATCAAAAAACACTTGTACAACTTTATGTCACACTTTAAAAACACTTGTTCTATAATTCTAAAGAGTAAAATAATTTCCATATGATTTGTCTTAGTGGAATTTTCACATTGCGTATGCTCTTCCTTCGTGCACTTTGGCGATCTTAGGAATTAAAAGAAAAGTGTAAATTCTCTTTCTTGATATCAATTTTCAAATGGAAAATTACTAAAATTGTTGTCTACATGACCTAACACTTGTTAAAGAAATGTGTCAAAACAAAACACAAGACTTCTAATACATGTGTTTACATTCGCATTCCAAAATGGTGTGCTACTTGAAACCATATTTAAAGTTAAAAAGATAAAAAACACACCATTTCACTTCACACTATGTTGTAGGTTTTAGAAAATGGTACGTTCCTATCCACTCGGTGGAACATAACCCCTTTGGCATAACACCTTAAGCTATAAAAATGGGGGTGGTTCTAGGAACCCTAAAGTAATCCACCATTGAGTAACCTCGTGGATGAAATAGGAAGCGCTCCGCTTACCCACTTGACTAGTACACCTTGTGAGTTAGAGTCAAATATTATCTGTATCGTGGTTGTAGTGATGGTACAACTGAATGCACTAGTTTCTCATTGTATCAAAAGGGGCTACCCTAAAGTTGAGATACTCCCAAATCATTCATTTCGGCTCTTTGGGAAAATTGTGCTCACATCTAGACAATCTTTTGACACCTAGTTGAGAGAACTTATTAAAGAGACCATGTTGTCTTGTAGCCCACTTTCTTAGACCATTGTTGTGTCAATCCATCACGAAGTGAAAAATCACTTGGAATTTGAACCTTGTTCCTCGAATAAGGCAAAGAGCCCATGTAATTTTGAACTAATTGTCTTTCATCACAAAATTAGTTGTCTCAATTATCTTAGATTCTTTCTCACCTTAGGATGAGGTGAAGCTTTTCCCAAGTGACACTTAATTTATAATTCATATTTTCGATATATACCCATGCATTCTAAATTCCTTCTTTTGGGGTGAGAAATGAGAATACCTCAGCACATCTTATCAATCGTACTCGCCACTTTTTTGTGTATTTACACCCATCCATGTTTACAAATTGGTTTGCTAAATGTCTAAAGTGTGTAGGTACATTTTCATATCTTTGGTAATCCTTTGATCTTGATTTCAAAATCATCTTCACTACTTCAAGTTCGGTTCATCATTTGTCTCTCCTTGAGTCGATAGTTTTCTCACATTCTAGTCACACAATCTTGGTACTTACGTCGTGTTTTCAATTCTCTTGATAACGTAATATAAGTCCATTTATTATGTGGTTACACTAATCACACAATTAAAAACTCCTTGTCATACTCATTACTTATTTTCAGTTTTGACTTCATCTTGAGTCTTTTAAAAGGTGTCGATGTTGCCTTATATATATCGTGATAATGTTGTCTTGATAATAACATAGTGCTTGCTCAGTTAATGTATCAAGATAGCATTTTCACACTATATCTAATCGCGACTTCCATTTTTAAAAGACTTAGATTTCATTAGCATTCAAAATAATTTTAAGTATACCTTGTCGGGAGATTATGTCAATACCACTTTGATATCTAGGCCTTGTTATAATTCTAACTTGACCTACACATTGATACGATCTTGTCACTATTTGTTTTAGGGTATAGGATTGGTAACAAAAATCAAGTGATCATTACATTTAAGTGTGCATATGAGTGTTATTTGATAAAACATAACATTGTATCTAAGACACACTTTGGCATATTTCAAACATCACCTTGCATGAATTACAAAATTATAAATTTAGGATCCATGCTAGCTTCATAAAAAATGTCATAGTAATGCCTAAAATCACGAAGATTGAAACCAAATCAAATGAACATGAATTAGGAGAAAATCCTTTCCAAACCTTCCCATTTAGTGGCAATAACTTAGTGCCTCTCTTTTCTCAAGTCAAGGATGCGGAGCCATTAATTGACCATAGTGGAGAAGAGTTAGACTCTTCTAGAGAGCAATAGAGATTAGACCTAGGTAGATTTAATGAACTCGTATATTATAATAGAGATCAAGTACTCACAAGAGTATTAGAATTAGGAGCTAATATTCCTCATGAACATGAAGTAGAAATGAATTTCTTTAATCACAAAACAAGAGAATGAGTATCACTCTTAGAAATAGATAAACCCTTTGAGAAAGGGTACAATTCTAATTTTGGGAAAGATCATGCCACTATAGAAGGATACCCATCATGATGACATCACTACAAAGCTTCACCTAAATATTGAGAATAAAGCTTCACCTCCTCCCAAATTTGATGAAGAAGAGGACCCTATAGTTGAAGAGGAGATCCTTCAAAAATAGATCTTGAAATTGAGCTAGAAATTAGCAAACCTAGGCTCTTCAAGAAGAAACATATACAAAGACAAAGAAAAACAAAATCTAGTGAGTTTCACTTTGATCCATACACTGACACTACCTTTAAGGTGACTCAAGCACAAAGACCAATGTCACCTACTAAAGAACAACTCATTCAAAAAGAGTTACAATCAATGAAAGATATGCTTACTATGCTATAGGAGGGAAACGTAGGCCATAATAGGAAATATTCATATGAAGAACTATGCCCTTACCCCTTTGATAAGGACATGTTACGAAACCTTTCCCAAAACACTTTATCATTCCCAAATTTGATAAGTATAAGTGCAAGAGTGATCCTCATGATCATATAAAATACTTTTACATGGCTTGCCAAGAGGTTACATATAGCGATAACTTATTAATACAACTTTACCTCCCAGCCTAGGAGCATTGGGATTAGAATGGTTCTATAACATACCCAAGGGCTCCATTACAACAAGTCCACATTATCGTATAAACATTATACGACATTATTCCTTTAACATGGAAAATGATATCACAATGAATGATCTATGTAATACAAAATAAAAACCCAATGAGACCTTTGCAGGATTTTTACAATGATGGCAAGGGTTAGCAAGTCGTTTCCCTTGTGCATTACCAAAAAAATAGCTAGTGAGCATATTTTTTCCTAACTTAAACCTAGAAATAGCCTTCCATTTATAGATGTATTGTGGCTCAAACTTCAAAGAGGTCGTAGAGAAAAGGCGTTCAAATCAAGAAAGCCCTCATCTCAAAGGGGACACTTAAGTCTATTGTTAAAGACAAACATGAAGCCAAATCCGTAGACAAACCAAAATTCTTCAATAAAAATAAACATGTTGTTGGTGATGGCATTATGGACTCCAAGAGAGTCCAATCCATGTAGACGGGCCCACTTTTAAAGCTCTCACAAGGACCTCATCCCAAGGTACCCACTAAACGTATGTTCATGTATTAAAAAATCCCTATCTACTAAAGTAGTTAGATAACGTAAAAATGGTGGAATATCCAACTGCGATAGTACCATACCTAGAAGATGCTCCAAAACTTGGTTGGTTCAAGGACCATGAGTACTGTGACTTCCACCATGTTAAAGGACACAAGACATATAGGTGTTTAAGATTATGTCATTACATAAAATACCTCATCGAAGAGGGTAAGATTGCCATATATTCTCCCCCTGTCTCAAGACAAGGTCCAAACATTAAAATAGGTATCTACAAAGAGCCTTTTCCTAATCATGTAGATAAAAAGAAAAGGAAGAAAATCACATACAAACCTCCAATGATTATATGACTGTTTGCTTATATATACCCCACTAATGATAGTCCCTTTTATTCTCTCATAGGATGTATTCACTCATCTAATGAATAGATCAACACTATCTAGATCTTAGATAATAGTTACGCATAGTAGGGACAATACATGCTCATTTAATCATACCAAATCCCTTGCCTATCCCTCAGAACATCAGTAAATTTGATAGACTATTTAGAGAAAACACCTTTCGGATATCCATTCTCGATCTCCTCAAAATCTCTACTTCCCATAAGAACATATTGTATAAAACATTACAAAATTCAGGAGTCTCTATGGATGTATATCCCAAGCACCTCAAATCCATGATGGCACACCTTGAATCTAATGATCATATGAATTTTTATCACACTGCGTAATCCCACATAATAACCCAAAACACAACTTACCCTTTTACCTAGAAGTGGTGGTTACTCCGTCAGTAAAATCAAGAGGGTACTTATAGACGGTGGATTTGGTCTAAAAATTTGCACTTTGAAGTTGGTTAATCAACTAGGCTATTCAGAAATGGACTTAGGGGCCAAGACTATTACAATCACAACTTATGAAAATGAAGAACAGAATCAACAAGTACTATAGTAGCTCCCATGGACGTATGCCCAACATGTCATGATATGAAGTTTATGTCCTTGACTTAGACCTTCCATATAACATGCTCTTAAGGCACCCATGGATCAATTCCATGTAGATAATTCCATCACATTTCCATTAGTGTATCAAAATATGTCATGAAGGATAAGAGGTTACCATTCACATTCACCTATGTAGGGCATTGTACATTTTTTCTCATGTGGCTTATGAATGTCCTTCGGAAGATGTTGTTATCCCCTACAAATGAAGGCTATTAATAAATGGGTAGAATCGAGTCACTCACCTTATAATCAATATTTTCCTTCATTATTCAACCCGTTCTTTTCGTTAGAGGTGACGTTGGCAAAATATGGCCCATGTGATCCATTCACTCATGAAAATGCTTTGTTAATATCATATTTATCATTATATCCCAAAACATGGCGTAAGCCTTATTTTCAGTTCAAGAGTACTTGGGAGCAGTGTCCTAAACCATTGGAAAAGTTTTTCAATAGCATTCTCCTATCTCGAGAAGAAGATGTTAGAAGATCCTACTAGCGAGTGCCGGAAGGTACCATGGTCATGCCATCAAGCACACTAGTACATCAAAGGTCACCGCATAATGTTTATCATGGATTACAATGGATTTGGATGTGGAATCAATGCACAATGTCAGATAGAGCCTATTCCCATCCCCAGTTTCAAGTCTGATAAACATGGCTTGGGGATAAGGCCTCATAATTCTCTACCCTTTGAGATTGATGCCACCTCTTCTGAACATGAGGATGTTTCATCTCATTCTAATAGCGACACAGATTCCCAGTGTAGCCTCTATGAGGATCTTGCTTCCACTAACCTATTCCCAGATTCAACTATCCTTACCTTATTTGAATCCAACCCCTAACCAATTATCAAATAACCCTTGTGTATCATGAACTTATAGATTGGGATCAATAACTTCACATGCCACTAGACTTCTTTGAAAATGATGAGGCATTTGCAGATTTCATGGGACTCAGGGATTCTATTCTAGTTGGGGATTGTAAGAAAGGATTTGAAATTCAATTAGACACATGTGCATACTTTGGATAAGAGGTAGAGATGTGTGGACATTTGATTAAGAAGGTGGTAAATAATAGTACAAACACTTCAGAGAAACCTTGTAGAAAATATAAACGGAAGTCTCACAGTGACAAACTCTTTGAAACACTTATAGATAAACATAACTAAGAGTTTGTGGATGAAGTGGTTTATCCATTTAAATATGATGATGAGCTACCATAAGAAGTTGATCTTACTCTTTCCTATGATCCTACACGGATGGAAGATGCATCTAAGATGCTTGTTGAGGAAATAATTAATGTCAACATTGGCTCAGAAGAGCAACGTAGAATGATAAAGTTGGGAACTTCACTCTCATCTTAGGAACATAAGGTCTTTATAGAGCTCTTAAGAGAATATGTGCATATATTTGAATGAACATACATAGATATGTCTAGTTTGGACCTAGAGTTAGTTTTGAACAACCTCGTTGTGCACCCAAATGCCCAAAACATCAAGAAAAATTGAGAAAGATGCACCCTAAGGTGGCACTCCTTGTCAAAGAAGAATTTGAAAAACTACTCAATGTTGATTTCATTAAACCCATTGAATATTTAGAGTGGATCTCTAACATAGTCCTTGTACAGAAGAATCCTTTCGGCATAAGAATCTACAATGATTTCTGTGACATCAATAAATCATGCCCTAAGGATGAATTCCCCTTGCCTAACATTGACATGATAGTTGATTCCACCGCTGGTTATGAAATGTTGTCTTTAATGGATGGATTTTCAAGTTATAACCAGATACAGGATTACAAAAGAAGATCAACATAAAACAACCTTCATCACTCCATGGGGAAAATTTTTCTACAAGGTCATGCCTTTCGGACTCAAGAATGTCGGGGCCACCTATCAATGGGAAATGACTGTTATCTTCCATGATATGATGAATGACATCATGGAAGATTATGTTGATGACATCCTAGCTAAATCCAAGAGTAGGAAGAGCACCCTGAAGTGCTTTGAGACATATTTTTCAGCGTCTCTAGGATTATAAGGTTTGATTAAACCCCAAGTAGTGTGTATTTGGTGTTTTATCAGGAAATATTATAGGTTTCATAGTTTCACAAAGAGGGATAGAAGTGGACCCTGCAAAGGTTATGACTATCACAAAAATTCCTCCACCTACAAATCTCAAACAACTGAGGAGTCTACAAGGGAAAATTCAAGCAATCCATCACTTTATTTCATAGCTTGTGGATATGTGCCACCCATTTTATCATCTACTAAAGAATTATGTTGCATTCAAATGAGGACCAGATTGTCAAAAGGCCTTTGCACTACTAAAATAGTACTTAGTCAACCCACCTTTACTCATGTTGCCTACCCTAGGAAAACCTCTCCTCTTGTACATTTTTGCTACCCAATTTTCCATTAGTGTATTTCTTGCCCAATATGATATAGACCATACGAAAAAGGATATTTTATTATCTCAATTGAGCATTGATTGCTTACGAGTTTAATTACCTGCAGATTAAAAAGGCCTTTTTGGCGGTTTTCTTTACCTTCCAAAAGCTTCGCCATTATCTCCTAAACAATAAAACCAAACTCATATTGAAAGTTCAACCTCTCAAATACCTTTTATCCAAACCCACCCTCACAAAAAAATGGAAAATTGGATCATTCTCCCGAGTGAATTTAATATTGAGTTTGTGAATCAGAAATCCTTGAAAGGATAGGTATTAGTTGATCAATCGACATAAGCTCCTCTACTAAGAATAAAACCTTTGTGCCTAGATCTACCAGAGGCATCTATGATGTACATTAAAGAGTCTATAGAATGGAAGGTCCATTTTGATGGATCTTTCACCTTCCACGGATCCAGGAGCATGAGTGGTGCTCATCACTCCCATAGAGGACATCATACTAAGAGCATTCTAGTTGGGATTTCCATGCACTAATAACATTGTATAGTATGAGGCACTCATCACTGGCCTCAAGCTAGCTATTACTTGGAATATTAGACAACTACGAGTCATTGGAGACTCCTAACTTATCATTAAACAAGTTAATGATGAGTATAAAGTTAAAGATGAGAAGTTTATTCCATATAATAAAATGGTCAAAAATTCAAGGAGTAATTTACACATGTCATATTTGAGCAAAATCTAAGGTCAAACAATAGATCCACAAATGTTATGGCTACGATTGGGTCAGTGTTACGCATTCCACCTCAGGAAAGTAAAATCCCTTTCTTTGTAGAGCATTTATAATTGCCCGCATATGATATGTGAGATTCATGTTTGGCATGTGAATTTGTTAGTCCATTATCCCCCTGGTATGAACCTATCTTTCAATACCTACAAGATGGCACTTTTCCACCAGACATTACCCATTTTGAAAAGAAATACCTTATCCGTCATATAGCATGTTATCCCTCCTAGGTGGCACCTTTTATCATCATGGCTATGATGGGAATATGCTTCTCTATTTGGATGTTCTTGACTCAATCCATGCTATTAAATAAGTACACGATCGTATTTGTGGAGTGCAAACTAGTGGCATGGTCTTAAATAAAAAACTATTAAGAGTAGGCTATTATTGGCCTACGGGGAATTTGATTGCTGAAATTTTGTAAAGAAATGTGAGCTATGCCGAAGTATGAAACTTAATACATACACTAGCACATACTTTGTAGATTATCGTAATTCCTTGGCCATTTTCTAAATGGGGTCTAGATCTTATGGGGAAGCTCCATCCTTCTTCTTCAGATGGCCACACCCACATTATCACTTCCCCAGTATTTTACCAAATGGGTAGAGGTTGTGCCTCTTACTTACATCACCAGGTGCATAAATTTCTAAATTCATTATGAACCATCTCATCTGTCATTATGGTATCCCCTCTACCATTGTCATTGATAATGGTAAATCCTTCAAAAATAAAATGGTTAAGACATTGTGTCAATGTTTCCATATTCAACTCAAGTGGTCTACCCCCTATTACCCCCAAGGTAATGGACAAGAAGAGGATACTAATAAAACCCTTGTATGGATCATGGAGAAAATGGTCAGTAAGACTTACGTGTATTGGCACTTATAGATACATCCCTCCCTCTGGGTGTATCAAACCTCCATTCACACCACTATTGGTGTGGCCATGTATTAACTTTTCTATGGCAACTGAAGCCATCATACCTCTAGAAGTGGAGATTCCTTCCTTGAGAATATCTCTTAGGGACTATCTTGATAAAGATGAGGACTACAAAGTTCCTCACTGGCAGAGTTAGAACTAGTAGATGAAAAGCGTATTAGAGTGCTCAATCACCTAAAAGTCTATCAGAACATAGTATCAAGGGGATAAAAAACACATCATTCATTATAAATTTGATGCATGAGATATAATTATAAAATAAAATTATAAGAATATTGTCAAAGATAGAGAAAAGAAAGGTAAGTTTGAAGCTAACTGGCTAGGCCCTTATGTGGTGGTTGCTAAGTATGGATCAGGAGCCTATAAACTTGCATACTTAGATGGTGAAGAGATTCCAAAACCTATGAATTCCATGCACCTCAAGCGGTTCTATGCTTAAGCATGATGATAATATCAGATAAGAACTAAAAAATAGAAAAACAAAGAAAAAACAAGCAAAAAAATGGAAAATTGAGAAAACAGTAAAGAAAAAGTAGGTCGTCAACAATTGTAAAGCACATAATTGTGGTGTAGTGGGAAGTTCTTTGAGTGAAAACTGGTCTCCCGAGCTCAAAGAAGATTTGTCGAATCACAAGTCACTCTCAAAGCAAGATGGGTAACCCTTATTTCTTTCTAGATATAACTTCCTTTTCTAGGTTTAGGAACCCTACCGAATCCATCTTTTCCGAGCCATGATCTATCTTATTTTCTCTTATATCTACATGAAGGATGTTGCCTTTTTATATTCCCATCTAACACTAGGGGACCTTCACATTCCTATTTCTCATACATACACGCTTGGCATTATACCTTTTGTATATTCCCACATCACGTTGGGGGAATTCACCCTTCTTTTTCCTTATACATTATTTTCAGAACATGACCTTAGAAAATATAAAAACATTCAAAAAAGGTATGCAAAAACCTAAACATTTAGAAAATATCCCTTCTAGGGATGAAGCTACACCAACTGCACAATGTTGTCTTAGAGAAGCCTCAAAACAATGTGAATAGTAGCCTTGAAAATTTATCTTTCTAGATAAACCCAAAAACATTAGAAAATATATCAATGTTGTTAGTAAAAAAAGCTGCCAAGAAGTAGTATTGGTTGCTTTTGCTACTTCTGTTTGTTTTTTTGTTGTTTTTTGCGGTCTCTTTACTATTTTTGCAGCAATTTTTTGTTTTGTCTCGTTTGAGTAGAACCTTCGAGCTTCATTGTAAACTTGGATCTTGATCCATTCTCTCCGATTATCACTCTTATTCCAGCTCTCGGGCATTCTTTTTGTTCTCAAGGGTATAACTTCCCTTTCAAAAACTATTTGCCAATAATAAAAAAAAAAACAAAGGTAATAATTTAATTGCTTTTAGTTGTTGGTTTGTATAGTTTTGATTGAGAGTAATTTTTCGTGTGATGTGGTGATTCATTTTCTTATCATGGGTTGGATCTTGTTTGATTTAATTGTATATGGCATTAGGTTCATTCATAGCTTGTATGCATCCATTAAGATTCATTTTACTTACTTAGATTGAATTTTAATTTGACCTCCTTTGTATGTTTAATAAATTCATATGCTTTGCATCATAATTTATGTTGTGTTGTATAGGTACAATTGTTTATATTTGTTAACTTTTTCTTGTGTGTTTGTTTCTTGCATAGTTGTTTGGTATCACATCTATCACCTACCATTCATCACATATAAGCATCATCTAATACATGAAATATATAAAAAAGCTAAGTATTACATGATGCATGTATGTTAAGATAATCATCACATATCATATCATAAATGGGGACAAGAGGGGTTACGCATAATCACAAATCTATCCCCCACCGCACCAATATCATCTTGTATCATCCCAAGTGCTATAATAGAAATCGGAGGCATTCCATAAATGCAAAGCATGTGACACTATCTATAGATATATCATCAATATGAAAAAATGGAACATAAAGATCTCTAAAATATAGAGTATGTCACATACATAGAGGAAAGGGAAAATCATACATGATGATACAATAGTTGTAAAAGCAATAACAAAAATTGTAAAAAAATGATCATAGCATGAAAATAATCATCATCGAATGTCCATATAATAAATTTATAAATTTATGTCTCAAATATACAACATCGATAAAAATGCTATCTAAAAAGGACATGCATAAATAAAATGAGCCTTCATCAAGAGGCATCATCAAAATAATGGTACATAAATCTATAAATCGATCAAAATCAGCCTTGATAAGAGGTGTGTATACAATACATCTATACAAAGGGAAAATGAGGAACTCAACCACAACTCCCACCATCGCCAGGATCCCGACTCCATGTCATGGGGATGGAAGAGTGGTGGTTGTGATGATCGCACCGGAGGTACCACCCTACCATATGGATGGTTGTTGTCTAACCGGATTCTCAAACAACTAGTTGTAAGATGATCTAACTGAGGTGGCCGACCACCATGAGATGGAACTTGTTGTACTCATACCTAAATACTCAAAAGGTACTACCCACTTCTCTGTTGGGACTACTTTGAAATAGGTGGTCATATAGTATAAGGCCTAGCCACCAACCCTCATAGCATCCTGAATCAAATCAACATCTCTAAAATGGTAGAGATGCCTAAATGGTGGCATCTCACTCTCCTATCAATCTACCCCTGTCAGCATGGGCCTGTCTAGTAGCAGCATCCTCTCGGTCTCTATCTGCAGTAATAGTCTACACCTAGGCTCATGCGAGATCCCTCTGGATAATATAACCTTGTGACTATGCCTGGGCATGGTCCCTCGTGCGATGATCATTTACACTTGAGTTTGTGGCTAATGTAAAATACTAAGTATTTGAGTCCCCTATGTGGCCATCTGACTAATCTAGCTCTACCATGAGGCACTTGTCCCTACCTTGAGTGGCATATTCTCTAGCTCTAATATCTCGTAGCTATCAAAATCTATAAATGAGTGCTTGGCCTAATCTCACTCTCTGTAAGGGAATGTACTGGCCCTTTCCTCATCTCTCTCTCTCCCATGTGTAATCGTATGGAAATCAACACCTATAACCACATTGAAGAGCAGCCAACTACCCACCATTACCACCACCCACTGGAGCATGAGGTGGCGGCAGCCTGCTATGAAATAGTTTCTAAATAGGGGCATATATCCCCATTGGAATACCTACTAGGCGTAACTCTATGTCTTATGCCCTGGGTGTTTTTCTCTGCCTAAGTTGGGGTCCCTATTTTGGAGGCTCTTGAGTGAAGGACCCTATCCCCTACCCCTAACATAACATTGTGGATCAAGACCACCACCACCATCATCATCATCATGTCAACATTGTCCCTACCATCTCTAACCTCTTCACTCTTAGGGAGGCCCCACCGGAGCATGTTTCGCACTAACATTATACACCACCACGGAAATGGTCAAATGGCATGGGATCACACCATGGTACCATGGCACATACTTAGGTGTGCAATAGGATCTCTGATCTATCTCAATGGAAACCACATAGTAGGTACCACCTGGAAGCTGGTGGTTCTCTATCCCAAGCAATCTATGGACCCATATCAATGTACTCTCGGGCCCTACAAGCATACCATATATCGGGCCTAGGAACATCCTAGGTAATGCCAAACTATCTTTGACACCGATCTACTCTATACATCTCCCACATATAGCTATGAATACCCAGCATGAAGATCTCAACCGTAGCTGAGTCTTGAGCTCTAAACTATCCTCATGCCATTGGAAATGTCTTTAGGGCCTCCATATTACGAAGGCATATTATAACTCATCAAGATCGTGGTAGTAATAATATGCATCTCTTATGTATGGCTGCACATCATCCCGGATCAAACCCAACCCATAATAGAAGGCTCCTTTGCAGCCCAAACTCTCAAAATACCTAGGGTGACCAATAACAATGTGGTCCCACACCCAAATCTAAAGTAATCTTGCTATTCCTACCATCTTGTTACCATAGTAGGTAATCAAATGTAAGTCCTAATATAGGTGATCTATAATGTCTTGACCTCGGAAATAGGTCTCTCCATCTATCAACCTGCGTATCACTCTGAGGAGGCCAAGTGGAAATGAAGCACTTGTCTTATCAAGGAGTAGAAATCCATTACAAAGGCCATCATATAAACCATAATGTGATCTAGCTCTAGATCCTCAGTGCACCATGACAACTTAATTGTCATCCCACTCCATGGTATCATCGGGACACCAATTAACTTTGAGATACATCACTGAATATTTGGCCAGTGATTGATATACTACACAAGCTGACCCTAGATCGGGACCCACATAATGTAGAACATATCCTCTAGAGTAATTGTGAAATCCTAGGTTAGAATCCAAAATAAATGAATCTCGTTATGCCATCTCTCCACTACGGTTGTTAGAAGGTCATGATCTAATGTGATCTGAGGCATATCAGCCATGTAGGCCAATCCCATGATGTATATAGGAGGCTATCCAATATCATCCTATCATCCTCATCAAATTGTGCCTCTATCACCACTAGCTAACCATATTGCTCACATGTATAAAGAACAGGTAATATACGCTGCAAAAAAAAGAAACACACATGTATTAGGCACATTTCTATCTACTTCTATCTAATTTGCTGGTAAAATCCTTCATTCTTCCATCTCATTTCCTAAATTTTCACTTTCTTCTAGTCTACTTTCTTTTCTCCTTGGCTATTTTGTCGGAAGGGTGTTCGATCCCCTTTTCCCGATACCTACATGCCTACCTTGATGCATACACACCTATCCCGGTGCGTATGTTCCCCCTCTATTTTTCTACCTATTTTTCTACTCTACACGGTGTTGGTATCCAAATTTATTTTCCTTTCCAACCAAGTAGCAACACATATTGAACATGAATCTTAGAGACAAATAGATTATGGTGTGTGTCATTTTGTATCCAGGGATGAGATATAACTTGCCCTTTGTTACTTAGATTTTGGAGAGATAGATGACACCTTTAAGAGGATTTGACCTATCCTCACTACTTTAGGCCATGCCTCCTCGACCAAAGTGAGAGGACCGTTAGTGTAACCTCTTGTTTGATGAAGGAGATTGAGATATATTTCTTTTGCACAAATTCTATGAAGAAAACCTTGGGAAAATATGGTCAATACTCCATGATTTAACTCTTAAGAGTTGTCACTTCTAAATGATGGAGATACTTTCAACACAAGGCTAAGGTTACTGAAGACATTAAGAAATCCTTATTGTTCTACATATTTTAGTAAGTAGATTTTGTTCCTTTGTTGATACAGGGAAAACAGGGGTAGTTCAGGTGGATTCATGGTTTTTGAATAATTTTGGTGGGAGATGAAGCGAGATAAAGTTGACTATAATGGATCTTCAAAGTGACATCACAACAATGAATACCTTGAACAACATAAAGCTTTAGAATAGTTAAGATGTTCCTTCATCCGAATGTGTGCTTTAATGGAGGCCCGATCAACACATTTTCACATAATCATTGCAGTCTCTAACACGAAGGCTTGAATTGAAATACTCAATTGAAAACCAAAGTCTCTTATCAATCATGCCTAAGGTACACCCAAGACTTACAGACAATGTTTATCAAAAATGACAGTGAATTTATTTTAAATTTGTTTATCTCATCCAAGATGAAGGCTCTTCTTGAAATGAAATTGCAAATACCATTAAACTATCATAGTGATGAGATCCTATGTGATTTCACAAAGATTTAAATATAAGATTGTAATAGGAACAAAAGAAACTATTTACAGACATTCTAAAACAAAGAAGACACAAATTACTAGACATTGGACACAAATTAATTTCAAAATTTCTTGAATTCATCAACAGGGAAAGCTTCCAAGAGAAATGTCGAGTGCTCGTAAATGGATATACATCTACAACCAACTTGACATGATAGAAAATCCAACACATGTAAGAAAATAATGGGTTATCTCATCTTGGTCTCTCGAAGATGGCTTTCTCAAATTTTCTCTTAGAATTCAACCTCTCGACCTTTTACAAGAGCATTCTCATTGCATTTATACATTTTACTCACTCAATTATCCCCACAAAAATAAAGAATATAGGAGGGACCTTTACTTGTTAAAAAATTTCTTCAAAAAGTGACGTTTAACAAATTCAGATCTGAAAGCTTCTAGGTGGACCAATTGTGAACTAATCATGTTTCTTGAGCCATCGACTAATGACTAGGATGTCATGCCAAAAATTTTTTGGCTATACTTCTAATCATTCTGATTTTGTCATGTGAGAAATCCCCTTTTAATCATTTTCTAGAGACTCTACATAATTGGATATGACAGGTAATATTTTTTGCTCTCGAGGCAACACCTTTTTTCATCTTTTTGCACTGTACTTTCATCATTTCATCCCTTTTCCCTCTTTTTCCTCTAAATTCTTCCCCACATTCCTCTAGTAATTCCCATTTTTACGACTTCCTAGCAATTCCCACTTCAAAATATCAACCTTAACAATCCTTGGACTCACAATTTAAGTTTCAAATCCATTCAATGGCACCTTATAGATAAAGATGACAAGGAATTTCATCAAAGAATGATGAAAAAAGTGCGTATTCATATCTCCAAGAGTCTTAGAGAAAAAATGGTGGAAAAATAGGTGAAATGCACAACAATTGATTCTTCCCCTTTTCCACTTTATATCATATTTATCCACATGTTTCCTTGGCGCAACTACAAAGGAGAAGCACAGAAAGGTAAGTCCAAAACAAGCGCGAGCCTTCCACATACCCTGGCCCAAAAAAATGCCTTTTGGCCTTTGAAAATTCTCAGTGTAAAAAGGGCCAATGGAAGCCTCCACGTGTCTCAATGGCACATTTTGAGATGGTCCCCAAAAGTAAAGACCCCAAACAAGTGTGGGCTCAACACATGTGTCTCAGTCTGGTAGAGTCTATTAAAAAAATTGAAGGTTCAAGCAAAAGGCACCATGTGTCTAGGGTATGAGATAGTTTCCTTTGGTCATTGAAAAGTCCAAGCAAAGGGAAGAGTGAGCGAAGCCTCCAAGTGTCCTCCTGGGTGCTTCTTTAAAATAAAACTTAGGGGCCGGTCCCCAAATAGGTGTGGTCCCTCCACGTGTCCCAGCCTTTAGAAAGTTGCTTGAAAATTCTAAGTATGGGAAGACCTCAGAGCCTCCATGTGTCTTCATGGTGCAACTTTGAGATGGTGCCCAAGAGCGAGAGACCCTGAACAAGCACGGGCTCACCACATGTCCCATGCCTTAGAAAATTTCTTTGAAAATTTTAAGTACAAAGCGGAGCCGCGGAAGCCTCCACATGTCTCCCTATCACAATTGTTAAGGTGGGACCCTGAGGTGGATCCTCAAATGAGTGTCATCCCTCCACATGTCCATGGTCCACCAAAATTGTACTACGCTACATGAAAAAATTTGTCTAAGTCTGGGAAAAGTACCGGAAACCTCCACGTGTCCCCCTGACACAACTTCAAGGCCAAACCAAAAGGTGAATTTTCAAATGAGCATGGGCCCTCCACGTGGACAAGCTTTGAGTTGAAGCGAGCATTAGAATTTTCAAAGTTCCCCTCTGAGCCACATCCAACCAAGGAGGGCCATGTTCCACTGATGTTGAGATGTAAATTTGACTGAAAAATACACCTATCAAACCGTAAAATGTAGGAAAATCACCATTTGAGCCCGAAATGAATCTTTCTTCAAGGAAAAAGAATTTGGAAATGTTATAAGGCTCAAATATGATCCTCTGAGCTACATCCAATCACGTTTCCATAGGTATTTGGGATAAAAATGATAGGAAAAAAAAACGTGACTATGGAAAATGGAAGGAAAGGAAAAACCCAAGTTTTATGTCCAATTTAGAGACTCTTTCAGATGGATAGAGGAACGAAAAAAAAATTATATACCTTTAAGTGATCCTCGACCAAGGAAGGGATTGATCATGGCAACCAAATGGAGGAAATAGTCTTCAAGCACCAATACGGGAGATAGAAAACATGACAGAGCTCCGCAAACTAAGGAATTTTAATGACAAATGGGGTGAGACTAATTTGAGCACCAACATCAGCTCCGACTTAGGGATGGGCACTCCTTGTGAGTGCCACAAGAACAAATAGCAGACCAAGTGCCAAAATAGACCATTGGGAAATGGAGTCAAAGAAAAATCTTGCAGAGCAGAACAATAATAACCAACTCCCCCAAGGATGAACCGAGAAACTAGCAAAACCAGGTCACCAAGGACCAGAATGAACAAAACACAAAAACAAATGAAAACAAAGAACTATACACTATACAAATGGAGTATACCTTGATTCTGAGAAATTAATCAAGGAAATGTTTCAAATGCCTTCCATTAACAGGAAATTCAAGTAGTTCCCATCTAAGTCTTTTAGGAAGAAGGTATTTTCACCAATTCAAATATCAATTGAATAAGGGCCCATCCACAATGCATCAAATTTACCATGCTTTCCCTTATCTTCATGCTTTATCCCATAAAAGCACAAGATCCCCAATGTTGAAAGCTTCACCTTTTGTCAAATAACTTCTTCAACTTTTCTCTAAACTTCACATGCCACTAATGGGATGCCCTTCTTTCTTCATCCAACTCAATAATTTGATTGATTCGAGCATCATATGGACTAACTTCTTGGTCTTCAATTTGTTGAACAAACTAAATGAAGACAATTGCAAATGGAGGGGAAGCAAAGCTTGAGTTCCATATACCAATTCAAATGGGATTTTACCAAGTAACTCTTTTGATAGTGATTCTATCAGCCCAAACAACAAACTTTAGTTGCTCACCCCACTTCTTTTGTTCAGCTCCAAGGTTCTTCTAATGATCTTCAACAAGTTTTTATTATTGGACTCAGCTTTTCCATTTCCTTGGGGATTGTAGTTAGAAGAATATGTCAGATTGATTCCATACTCTTTGCACATTGCCACCAAAGGTTTGGCTCTGAAACTCATGGCATTATCAACAACAATTTTAACTGGCACTCCAAATCTGCATATGATTTGATTCAACATGAAGTCCATGATAACTTGGTGTGTTTCCTTCTTGGTGGGGATTGCTTCCACCCACTTAGTGAAATAATCAGTGGCTACAAGAATCCATTTATGACCAACACTGGAAGGATCAAAAATTTCCCCAATGAAATCCATTCCCCATTTTCTAAATGGGGCTTCAACTGACACATGCTACAAAGGAAGGGAGCCTGAAGCTTTCATTCTTCTAGAAAAACACTGACAACTTTCACATTTCCTAACCAATAGAGTTGTATCCTTGAAGAGAGTTGGCCACCAATAACCAACCCTCAAGATTTTATGTGTTGTAACTCTTCCAGCAAAATGTCCCCCATAGACTCCTCCATGGAGATCAGCAATTATTTTGGGGGCCTCATCTTTAGTAATGCATCTCAAGAGCACTCCCTTGGGGTTCTTCCAAGCTAACCCAAAATCAGTAATGACATACTTTTGAGAGGCTAACTTAAGAGCTCTTTTCTGATTTTTACTCAAATATTCAAGGTAGCAACATAGATGTCTAAGATAAAATATTATATCCTTGTACCATTCAGAACTTACCAACTTTTCAAGGACATCTACCCTTTCTCCTTCTACTTCATTCACCTCAATAGTTTACAAGTTTCTCTCAACCATAATCTTAGCTAGGCCCAAACCTCTTACCAATTTTGTGGTTTGGATATCCATGTCATACTCCTACAATTTTTCACCCATCTACATCTTTTTCTTGAGACCTCCATCTCTGATAAGATGTCTTTCACCATGGTGTGGGGAACATAAGAAACAACTTTAGAGCTCAAGATGTAGGGTCTGAAAACCTTTGTTTCTTTCACCAAGGAAAATGCTTGCTTCTCCATGATGGTGTACTTTAACTCAGCTCCCTACAATGCCTTACTAAAAATGAAATTGGTCTCTCAGCCCCTTCATCATCCTTCTATAACAAAAAAATGCAATGGTGTTTTTTGAAGCAAAAGAAAACACTTGAAAAGGCTTCTTGTAATTTGGGGCTGCCAAAATAGGGCATGCTTTAGTGCTTCTTTGATCCCATTAAAATCTTGAATGGAAAATTCTTCCCATTTGATAACTTGGTCCTTCTTCAGCATGCTAGTAATGGGGATGGTCAGCTCAACAAAGTTAGACACAAATATTCTGATAAATTTATTTGTCCAAATAAGGATTGAATTCCCTTCTTAGTTCTTGGAATTGGAACCTTGTTGATGGCTTCCACTCTCTCTGGATCTATCATGACCCCTTCTTTTGATACAATGTGACCAAGTAGCTTTGCCTTTTGCACTCCAAAGTGGCACTTCTTGGGATTCAATGATATGCCATACTCTCTACACCTTATCAACATTCTCTCCAAGTGTTGCAAGTGATCATTTCTCTTTTTGGAAAATATAGTTACATCATCTTGATAAACAACAATGAAATCATTGATATAACTAGCAAATGCTACATCCATTGCTCTTTGGAAATTTTCTCCAGCATTCATTAAGCCAAAAGGCATCTTGACATAGACATAAGTTCCCCAAGGAGTAGTAAAGGAAGTCTTTATTCTTTCTGAATCCTTCACAACAACTTGATTATAGCTAGAGAAACCATCCAGAGTAGATAACAATTTAGAACCAGTTACCAATTGTAGCATATTCTCCATGTTTGGCAGAGGGTAATTATCTTTCAATGATGCTTTATTCAAGTTCCTAAATCTATGCATATCCTTATGTCACCATTCTTTTTCTGAAAAAGGCACTAGGTTTACAACCCAAGAAGAGTACCTTGTGGTCTAAATGATCCCTCCATCCCTCAACTTCTTCAATTCTTCTTGCATCTTCAAATAAAGGAGCAGATTGATGGGCCTCTATTTTTTCCTGAAAGGATTAGCATTAGATTCAAGAGGAATCTCATGTTGGAAAAAATATTCCCTATATGCCTTCAACTCAGAGTAAGACCAAGCTAGGAAGTCTTGATATTTCTTCAGCAATTGAATATAGGACTGCTTCTCTTCCTTGCTGATATTTCTTCCTAACCAGATTTTACGTGGTTTTTCTTTTGTACCTAGGTCGTGCTCTTCCACATCTCTTAAACCAACATATTTCTTTTAATAATGCAATCAACATTATCAAATTTTGATTCTAGTTCCACCAAACCTCTTGGAATCATGTTTGTCTTCATTGGATGATGTCTTTTCCAAATAATGTTTCCTTTCCTTTAGCAACACACACCATTGGTTACCAATCTATATTTTGGTCAAAAACTCACCTTGGTTCTACAAAAAACTATTTCACCCGTCATCATCAAACACTATACAATTCCCAAATATAGATCCTAGCATTGCTAACTTGTTTGCAACAACATTAAACTTTCTATCATGGTGGATAATATTAAAAGAAGTCAAACATTTCAATCAAATCCCATACTACATGCTTGTATTGTTTCATCCTTTGATTTTTAGTAGCATATAGTTTCCTAATTTTTTGATGATCAATTCTGAATCCCCTTTGACAATGATATCCTTTACACCATATTTCCATGCAATTATCAAGCCTAATATTAGTGCTTCATATTCAACAATGTTGTTAGTGCATTCAAAGTTAAGTTGAAAGAAAATACAAACTCTTCTTGGCCTAGAGAAATTAGAACAATGCCCACACCATTTCCAAAATTGGAACAAGCTCCATCAAATAACAAAGTCCAAGGTAAACCCACTTGTTCAAGAAATTTACACTCATAAATCTTGTGCTCCTTGCCATTAGCAAACCCCACAAAGTTATCTACATCTACATCAACATACAACACATCATAAGAAGCATTATAAGGGTCTTGATAAAGTGCAGCATATTTCTCTCTCAATACAACTTTACAAGGATGCCTTAATTTGCAATGGTTAAAAATACATATCCATCTAAACACTTCCACCAACACTTGCAGCCCACTTTCTTGATAACAACATGCCCCATTTGGTAGGGAAATCAACAATGAAAACATCAAGTTTCAGGTTCTTACCTAGATAAGCTGTAAGTTGTACCACCAAACCTTTTACACATCCTATAATAGGAACCTCTCTATAATCCATTATAGTACACTTTCCATAGGTTGCTATCACTTTAATGTTAAATTCATTCATAACCTCTAGAGGCATAACATTGCATGATGCTCCGGAGTCAAACATACAATTGTGTAGTAGTCTATCTTTAATAATCAAGTGTTGTAAAAAATGGATCAACATTTAATTGAGACTCAACCAAAGATGTTCCTAAGTAAAATTTAGGTGGTTCACCTATCTCCTCTAATGCTAGTGGTTTTTCTAGGTCTTAATGGTTGAAGGAGTAGTGTTTACATTATTTATATTTCTACCTTGGGAACTCCTATCTTCTTCCAACCCCAAATACTCAAAGGCCCTCTTCTTGTGCTCAGAATCCTAAGCAGTTCAACAATTGGGATATAAATATTGATCTGACTCAAGACTTGGGCAATGTCATAGGGAATGTATTTGGGAAAAGTATCATTTGGAGAAAGATTGACAAGCTCATCAGATGGCACAAGGTTTTTAACATTTTGGGCATGAGTGGGCACACTAGTTCTACTTGAGACAACAAAGCATTTCACAAGATGCATCTTTCTTTGGAGTCTCTTTTGAGACACCGGTGAGAATTGGGTCTTTGGTTTGGCTTGAGGCCCTACCCCTTTGAAAACTTTACTTCTTGTGTTATACTCTTTTTCTTGGGCCACAACAACATTCATTAACAACTTTCTATCCTCTTCTATGGGATTTCTCCATCATACTTCTCAATCATTAAATCTCTTAGGTACTCAAAATCATTACTAGGAAATTCAAATGCTTGTACCATATATATTTCTAAAGCATGAGAGGGAGGAAGAAGAGTACCGGGTGAATGAAGTCCCGAAAACTTGTAGCATTTCATACTTATTACCTCGTTGAAGTTTCTCCTTTCTTTGTGAGCTTATAGAGCGAGTCCACCATGCAATCATCATCATCATCATCATCATCACTTCTTCAACTTGCTAATCTATTTCACATGGTGTGTGGGGTAAGAAATTTTGTCACACCAATCCATTTGATTCATCTCTTCAACAACAACTTTGGCATTTAGGGGATTAAGGCACTACTCTATTTTCCCTAGCTTGGGGTTGTCTAGCTCCCATGGGTCCTTTACCTCTGTCATCAGACCTCTGATCATTTATAGGATGATTTACAAGTTTTCTTTTCCTTGTTGCCTATATTGACCTTGAGAACCTTCTCCAATTCCTTTCTCTACCCTGGCCAGCTTGTAAGAGATTTCCTTGATAGCCCCAACCAAAGTCCTTACAACTTCCTCAAGATCTGCAACCTTACTTGATTGAGGTTTCTCAGGGTTTATCAATTTAACACCCTCCCTCTTAGGAGGTTTTCCAACTACTTTAATGTTGTTCTCAATTTGTAGAGCCATGGTAAAGGCTTTCCTCAAAATCCCATGGTTCTTATCCCTCAAATAATAAGAAGTTTCTTATCAAATGCATTTGAATACTTTATCAGACATGATTCATCACATGGCCTCAAATTAATAGGTAGTCTTCTCAATGTTTTTTAAATCTAGTATTGAAATCATGTAGTGATTCATTAGGATTCTTTTTATATTTTCAAACTATGATAAAAGAAACCTAGGGTCTTTTTCATCACCATACTACATTATAAAATCATTCTTCATCTTTGTCCAGAGTCAATGGAATTATTTGGCAGAGATTTATACCATTCCCTTGCATCTTCTTCTAGAGTATGGATAAATAATTTAATGTATACATCCTCAAACTCTATTTTGAAGTCCTCCATCATATTGACAAAGAGTTTTAAGTGTTGATCACCAGTTATTACATTATTTCCTTGAAACTTAGGCAATCTATTTCTTACATCCTGTGGCATAGCATTTGGATAGCCAACCATACCTCTAAAACTGATGGGACCAAAAGTATTAATGACAAATGGAGGTCTAGGTGGAGGTTGAGCCATATTATTTTGAGGAGGTGATCTTATAGGAGAAATAAAATGATGAGGAGTGAGGGGTTTGTGTGGTACAGGGATATAATTTTCAGAATGAATTCCCTCTAAAGGCTCTGTCTCTTGGAAAAATCTATTACATTTTGAAAATATAGGGGCAGATTGAGAAGAAAATGTTTCAAATATAGATGAAGGACCCTCTCTAGATGGAGAATTCAATTCAACAAAGAGACTACCTGATTCAGAAGCACTTGAGGAAGTATTGTAATCTTCAATCATAGGTTGATCAGTTTCACCAATGGATATCTCTTTTCTTGATGTTTGATCCCCAATAGCCTTCCAAATTCTTCTTCCTTCTGAATTAGACTTTCCCATCTCTTGAAACAACCTTCTACTAGGGTCCTTGGTGAAGAAATATCTTCTTCCTTCTAGATTTGCAGATATTAATGAAAAATATTACTTGATATATGTTAAGACACTAGTATTTATAAATAATTTAAATAGCACAGAGTCACCACTAAGGATTTTCACCTTATTTTTTGCAAATGCACTATGAAAGACCTATCAAATTTCTATCAATACCAGATTCATGTAAATCTTATAATATCTACTCTTATTTTACCCAAATTTATCAATGATGATACAAATCTTAGTGTAATAATTATATAAGCTGGAAATATTACACTAAGAACTCAAAATTTGAATAATTCTTACAGATCTGAATAGATAATGATGTTTCAACAATGTATTAACACTTTAAAAATATGTAAAAAGTATTACTAGGTTCTATACGTGTACACCTTTGTTCAAATACTTTAAAGAGTCCCCAAAATGTTGCCAGAATGTGTTGGTATCCAATTTTTTTCTCCCTTTCAAGCCAAACAACAACAAATTGGACATGGAGCTTAGATACATATATATCATAGTGTGTGTCTTTTTGTAGTCGGGGATAAGATCCAACTGGCCCTTTGTTACTCAAATTTGTGGAGAGATGGATAACACCTTTAAGAGGATTTGACCTATCCTCACTACTTTAGGCCATGCCTCTTCGACTAGGGTGAGAGGACCCTTAATGTAACCTCTGTTTGATGAAGGAGATGGAGATATCTTTCTTTTTCAAATATTCTATGAAGAAAACCTTGGGAAAATATGGTAAATAATTCATGATTTAACTCTTAAGATTTTCACTTCTAAATGATGGAGATACTTTCAACACAAGGCTAAGGTTACTAAAGACATTAAGAAATCCTTATTGTTCTGCATATTTTAGTAAGTAGATTTTGTTCCTTTGTTAATACACAAGGCAAATAGGGGTAGTTCATGGTAAATTCATGGTTTTTGAATAATTTTGTGGGATATGAAGCAGGATAAAGATGATTATACTAGATCTTTGAAGGGACATCACAACAATGAATAACTTCAACAACGAGAAAGCTTTAGAATAGTTAAGATGTTTCTTCAACCAGAAGGTGTCCTTTAATGGAGTCCCATATCAGCACATTTTCACATAATCTTTGAGACTCTAAAACATGAAGGCTCAAATTGAAATACTTAATTAAACACAAAATTCTCTGATCAATCATGCCTAAGGTACACCCGAAGACTTACAAACTATCTTTATCAACAAATGAGAGTGAATTGATTTTAAATTTGTTTAAATCATCCAAGATGAAGGCTCTTCTTGAAATGAAATTAAAATACCATTAAAATATCATAGGGATGAGATCCTATGTGATTTCAAAAATATTTAAATATAAGATTGTAATAGAAAAAAGAAACTATTTACGACATTCTAAAACAAAGTAGACACAAAATTACTAGAGATTGGACACAAATTAATTTCAAAATTGCTTAGATTCATTAACAGGGAAAGATTCTAGAGAATATCGGTGCTCATCAATGGCTATACATCTAAACCAATTTGACATGATAGAAAATCTCACACGAAGAAAATAACAGTTATCTCGGCTTGGTCTTTTAGGAAGATGACTTTCTCAAATTTTCTCTTAGGAATTCAATCTCGACCTTTTACAAGAGCATTTTCATTGCATTTATACATATTACTAACTCAAATTTCCCTCTAGAAAGAAAGAATATTCAAGCCACCTTTTCTTGTTAACAATTTTCTTCATAAAGTGATGTTTAAAAAATTTAGATTCAAAAGATGCTAGGTGGACCAATTGTGAACTGATCACATTTTTGTTCCCTCGATTAATGACTCGGATGTCATGCCAAAACTTTTGGCAATACTTCTAATCATTTTGATTTTGTCATCTAAGAAATCCCCTTTTAAATCATTTTCCGGAGACTCTGCATGCCGGATATGACAGGTAATCTTTTTCCTTCTCAAGACAACACCTTTTTTAATCTTTTGTGCTGTACTTTCATCAAATAATCCCTTTTCACTCTCTTTCCTCTACAATCATCCCCTACATCCATTTCCTCTAGTAATTACCATTTTTGTGAGTTCTAAGAAATTCCTACTTCAAAATATCAACTTTAACAATCCTTAGACTCACAATTTAAGTTTCAAATGCATTTAGTGGCACCTTACAGGATAGATACGACAAGGAATTTCATCAAAGAATGATGAAAAATAGTGCGTATTCATGTCTCAAGTGTTGGTCCCATTATTGAGTTTTCATAATGTGCCTTAAAATTTTCATGTCAAATTCTGCTCTGAAAACGTTTCATTGGTTGATTGGATGGTCTGCAAACTTGATTTCTCCAGTTGAAAACTTTCAAATGCTCATAATGTTGTTATTTTTCCTTGTTCTAAAATAATTTTCCAAGTGTGCCCCCATTTGTGCCCTAATTTCTTCATTTTTATGGGCTGTGTCATCTTTCCTTTATCAAATCATGAAAAAAACTCTAATTTGATTGACTCCTGAGTTTGTGCAGTGTTTTCCCAATCCCAAGGTTGAAGTTGATGTCAAAAAATGATTCAATTGGTTTGAAACCAAGAAATCTGCCATCCTTGTCAAAAATTCGATTTCTAGGGCATCCTCTACATTTTTGATGTTTTGACGGTCATACGGTGCCATCTACTGTCAAATTCATCATCTCAACATTATTTCAATGTGGCGGTTTCTTATTGGCGCGGGAGGTCGGAAATATTTTCTAACTTGTCATTTTGAAATTTTGGCTTGGGGAAATTTTTGGTCAGTGTAGCTCCGCTTCTTACAAAGGGTGCCTACGTGGCACGTGTTGATTGGTCGAGGAATGGCGGAGGTGGATTTACCTTGGGAATTTTGGCTTTCATTTAGGAAAAATTCTCAAAGTCAATTCTAGGCTTGAAAGACCGCAACAAATGGGAAGAGGACACGTGGCTCGGGGGATATGTGGGTGGCGAAGGAGTTGGTGATTTTTGACTCAAAGTGTCAAGGGAAATTTTGACCCGAAGGCCCTCATCCAATAACAGGTGGAATTGTGTCCGGGAAAATTCAGCATGGGAGGCCAGAGGTTTTGTTGAATTTGAAGTTTTTAAAACTTGAAATTTTAAAGTTAAATTCGACCAAGGTCTCGCGACCAATGAGAAGTGGACACATGTCCAAAAAATGCGAAAGGTCAAGCAAAGGGGCCGAAGGAGGATTTTGGTAACATTTTACCGCTCCAATCCGGAGCTAACACGTGTCCACAAAGGGTCAGGATGGGGCAGTGGGCTCCGTGATGACTTTGGAGTTTTTAACTCCAAATGGTAAAAGTAAAAATTGGACCCGAGGTTCCAAAACCAATCAAAAAAGGTCATGTGTCCAAGAAATGCAAAAGATCAAGCAAAGGGAGTTAAGTCAAAATTGAAGGCATGCCTCTGCATCCAATCTATGGAGGACACGTGGCATTTTTCAATGAGGTCAAATGGAAAGTGCGGGCTAGAGGAGAGTTTTGAAACTTTGCATTTTTGGTGGACAGAATAAGCTTGGACCCGCAGCAAATAGGAGAATGCCACGTGGCAAGGAACAAAGCGAATGTTCGGGCCCACAGAGAATTTTGAGAAAATTTCCTTTTTCTAAAAAGTGTGAAAATTGATAGAATTGGCCCACATTTTAAATGGGGCCCACATATGGACACGTGGCAGGTGAGCCTGGACGATATAGGCGGAGAAAGGTGGCAAAATTTTCCAAAAATTCAAAAAGGTCGTAAATGCATTTTTAAGGATGGGGACCCGATCCAATCATGTTTTGACACATGTCCCACCTTATCCAAAAGGGTAAAAGGGGAATATTCAAGAATCTCATCCTCCACATGGAGGGCTAGCATTAAAAGTTGACCAAAATCGATGGTTACTGTGTAATTTCATTTTTGGGCACCATGGGAACTCCAAGGAGCTTGGAAATCACGTTTCTTCATCAAAATTCATCATATTTTATATGATTTTGTATCCTCTCGGCCTTATGAGTGCAATGGAACCATTTTCATGAGATAATTTGATGGTTTGTGATGTTTTTGATGCATTTTTGCTTTGGCCCGATGTAAAAAACGTGAAAGGTGAAAATTAAAAATTGCAGAGGTAAAAATTGAAAGGGTAAAAGGTGAAGAATGATTGCTAAAGCATGTTGGCATGCCTGAATGCCAAAAACATGACCCTGGGATGGATAAGGATCTGAACTCATGCAATATTTTAAGATTTTTGTGCATCCCTAGCAATATGCGAGCTGTTTTACAGTTTGATGTCATTTTCATGAAATGATGAAGGGTTTTGTAACAAATTTGATCCCTTAAGCATATTCTTTGCTTGGGAAGCAAGGTTCCAAGCTGGCATGAGATATAAAATGTATTTTTGAAGCATTTGAAAAAAAGAGAGAAGAGAGAAAAAAAGACTTAGAATTTTCAAGCAAAAAGTTGGAAGAAATCCATTTCTCTAGAGAAAACCACCTGAGAGCCATTTTCAATTCCATTTTGTATCATATTTCATCATGTTGAGTTGGTTTCAGTTGTAAAGCCATCAACAAGATCTGAGATTGTTCTTATAGCATTCCCCTATTGATGTATTTGATCAAATTTTGGATTATGTGGTGTTATCTCTTGGAAAAATTTACATATGCTTATGTCTCAGAATGTTTTCAATTTGTGTTTCTTGCTCATGTTGCAATCTTGTGTTTAGGATCTCTTTGATCATACAGGGTCTCATTTCTTGTTGATGGTTTAATGGCATTTGCAATCTTATATTTAGAAGATCTTTCATCTGATAGAAGATAAACAAATTTAAAATCATTTTACTATCCTTGAATATTGAGATTGTTTGTAAACCTTTGGGTGCACCTTAGGTCATGATTAAATAGGGATTCTTGGATACTTTGTTGGTATTTTGCTTCAAGATTTTGTGGCAGGTTATCAAAGGTTGTGTGGAAGAGTGTAGATCTGGGCCTCCATTTGGTGCACATATCCTAGTTAAAGGAGTATTTTAAACCCATTGAAACACCTCGATATTTAGGTGTTGCAAATCTCTTGCAAAGGTTCTCAAAGAAGTTGGTAATCCCTAGCTAATCTTGTCTAAACATCTCCCAAAAAAATTTCATTCAAACTAACTCATCCTACCCATACTACCCCTGCATTGCATTGTGTGTTAACAAAAGAATACAACCCACTCACAAAAATGCACAAAGCATATCAGGATTTTATTTTGTCTCTAGCAGCCTTAGCCTTGTCTTGAAAGCATTTCCATCATTTAGTAGTGAAAACTCCTTTGAGTTTGAATAATGGATAATTGATCATGTTTTCCCAAGGCCATCTCCACACAATGTGCAAAATACAAGGATATCTCAATCTCCTTTACCATACAAGGGTTACAATATAGGTTCTCTTGCCTTGGTTGATAGGCACAACCTAAAATAGTGAGGATCAGATCAAGATCCTTTTGAAGGTGCTATCCACTCCCTCAAATATTGAGTGCCAACAAGTCAGATAGATATGCTCCCCGACTACAAACGACATATAAATCAACTATCTACCCTTGAGTGTCTTCTGAAAATACATGATGTTGTTCAAGTTGTGAAGGAGATTAAATATAGATACCAACATCCAGGAGTCTTGGAGAAAAAATGATAGAAAAATAGGTTAAATGCATAGCAACCATTGATTATGCCCCTTTTCCACTTTATATTATAGTCGTCACGTTTTCTTAGTGCAACTAAAAGGAGAAGCATAGAGGCAATTCCCAAACAAGCGCGAGCCTTCCATCTACCCCCAGGCCCAAAAAGAATGCCTTTTGGCTTTTGAAAAGTCTTAGTATAAAAAGAGGCTAGTGGAAGCCTCCACGTGTTTCAATGGCACATTTGTAGATGGTCCCCAAAAGTAAAGACCTCAAAGAAGTGCAGGCTTAACACGTGTCTCAATTTGACAAAGTCTCATTAAAACATTTGAAGATTCAAAGAAAAGGCGCTATGTGTCTAGGGTCTGAGATAGTTTCTTTGTCTATTGAATAGTCCAAACAAAGGGAAGAGTGAGCGAAGCCTCCAAGTGTTCTAAAGGTGCTTATTCTAAAGAAAACTTAGGGGCCGGTCCCAAACAGTGTGGTCCTCCACGTGTCCCAAGCCTTTAGAAAGTTGCTTGAAAAGTCTAAGTATGGGAAGACCTGGTAGAAGCCTCCACATGTTTTCATGGTGCAACTTCGAGATGGTGCCCAAGAGTAGAGACCCTGAACAAGCAGGCTCACCACATGTCCCAGGCCTTAGAAAATTTCTTTGAAAAGTTTAAGTACAAAGCGGAGCTAGCGGAAGTCTCCACATGTCTCCCTATCGCAATTGTTAAGGTGGGACCCTGAGGCAGATCCTCAAATGAGCGCCAGCCCTCCATGTGTCCATGGTCCACAAAAATTATACCGGATGCCTGAAAAATTTGTCTAAGTTTGGGAAAAGCAGGAAAACCTCCACGTGTCCCCCGGGCACAAATCAAAGGACAAACCAAAAGGTGAATTTCCAAATGAGCACCGACCCTCCACGTTGACAAGCTTCAAGTCTAAAGTGAGACTTATAAGTTTCAAAGTGCCCTGCCGAGCTGCATCCAACCAAGAAGGGCCACGTCTTCACTGATACTAATATGTAAATTTGACTAGGAAAATACACCTGTCAAACCATAAAATGTAGGAAAATCACCATTTGACCCCGAAAATGAATCTTTCTTCAAGGATAGAGAATTTGGAAATTTTATAAGGCTCAAATATGATCCTCCAAGCTACATCCAATCACATTTCCATAGGTATTTGGGAAAAAATGACAGGACAACAAAACATGACTGTGGAAAACGAAAGGAAAGGAAAAACCTAAGTTTTACGCCCAAGTTACAGACTCTTTTAGATGGACAGAGGAATGAAAAAAAAATTATGGACCTTTAAGTGATCCTCGACCAAGGAAGGGATTGATCATGGCAACCAAATGGAGGAAAGAGTCTTCAAGCACCAATATGGGGAGATAGAAAACATGACAAAGGCCATAAACTAAGGAATTTCAATGACAAACGGGGTGAGACTAATTTGAGCACCAACACACAGGGATGTATACATTCCCAGTGTGACACCTACACATCTGATTCAATGCATGCACATACGCACCCCCATTACCCTTACCCAGATGCATGTGCATCCTCATTGACACCCCATGTGCCTTATTTTACACACACGAGTGCGTGTCTCATGTCTTCTCTCTTTGGTGGATATGTGTGCGTGTATCCATTTTTGATGGATACGCATATGTATAACCACAAAATTTGACACATGTGCATATGTGTATACATAAAATTGATGCATGCACATACACATATACGTCAAAATGATGCATGCGTGTACATGCATACGTAAAAATTCCCTAATCTAGCCTAAAATTCCCTAAAAATACATTAAATGCGTAATTCATAAGGAAGGATAGACCACTCACATAGGGTCCATCTACTGGGTCCCACATGAACTCTTGGATGTAATCTACTCATCTCCACCTACTCATTATCCTCACAATATCACTCCAGGGCTATTGCTCTCACTCGTGGTAAAAATTTACAAGAGCTCTAGTACAAATGAACTGGTCGTGATTGATTTACCCCCCTCGGGTGGGTATATTAGGCTGTCATGATGCCCTTGGGGTATGTTTTCTCCATCGTGATCATTCTAGCCGTTCCCCTACCCACAGAGGTTATTATTTTTCTATTAGAATAATTGTTTTTACTCCTTTTTGCATGCTAGGGCACTTAGTGCCACCCTACAATCACTTCTTCATTGCACTAGAATAATTTACAAATATTCTAGGCACCTTTTCCTATCATTTTCTTCTATTTTCCCTCTCTTTTATTCAATCGTGATGATTTTTTAATAATTATTTTGGGCTGTATTTCTTCTCGTCAGGACATGTTATGACTATCTAACGACTGTGCATTCACCTTCACCTTCACACGTACTTTTAGGAGATTTTCTATCTCTCAAATTATTCTGACCGATCAAAAATTTAAAAATTATAAACCCATTTAAATATCCAAAAACATCAAAATACTTCAAAAATGGATTAAAAATTTGTAAGAAACTCATTTTCAGCTGAAATATGTGTCTCTCGAATGGAACTCATCTCATATCTTGTTGAAATTTTCAAAGGTTTTGAAACAATGACTCATGGATCATCTAAATCTTCAATCATCTACTAAAACTATGCTACTTACTTTTTCTGTACTCTAGGGCACTATAAGTTTCCTGGTACTATTTTCATCATACACATTTCTTTTTCATCGGACCCAAGTGTCCTCCATCGTTTTCCTTGCGTATACATATTTCTTGGGGCATCATCCTTTACACTTGTCATTTATCAAAACTTTTGGGACTACATCTTGATAAAAAAATATTGGTGTAACTATCTTGAACATTGATTGTTTAAGTGTGTGTGATTGTACTCATTTCCCTATTAGAAGAGTTTGTTTACTTCTCGTATTGCATTGCATATTTGTATGTTGCATGGATTTTTTATTTTAGGAATGGATAAATTGTTTGTATCTTGGATTTTTCATGTCATTTTATTCTTCATTGTATACTTACATCTTAAAAAGGGCCAATGATGAGGATTCTAAGAAAATGATGATTTAAAGGTTGTTGCACTGGTTTACGGATAGCTCAATATCCCTTTTCTTGTTATTTTTCTCATCCTCTTAACACTTTTTATTCCTTCATTCTCTTTTCAAATTTCAATTGAGTTATTCTATCACCCCATTGACACTCAATAGGTCATCCTTCATCCTACCTTCATCTATTATTTTTTCTTCTACCTCTTCAAAAATTCTCTACTAGTTTATACTTGTCTAATTTTTTCAAAGTGACGTAGCTTACGTCACCCCAAAGAGGGAAAATGTAGACACCTATAGTTTGATCAAAGCACTATTATTCCTAATATTTCACTAACTATTCTCTTCCTCACCAATTAATGAGACATAATCAGTTAGATCTATATAACTACCTTTTACGACACACTTCTAGTCTTATTCCTCTTATAAGTCAATAAAATAGGCTATTATAGCCTCTTCTTGGCTAAAATCCTCTTCTTTACCTCTTCTATTAGCTTCTTGAACTATCAATCCATTTAATTGGATTGATTAGGCCTTTTAGAACCCTCCCAGAACCCTAATTTCTCTCTAAACAAGATTAATTAGTCTAACCTAGGTAAATTATCCCAAATCATGATCAACCTCTTCTAAACCTAGTCAAATCTTACTTTGACTTCCTAATTAACTTGTTGACTCCCTTTTAGTCCCACATGCACCAACAAGCCTTCCATTTCCCAAATGGAAAACTATAAATATCCCACTAGTGCCCTCTAATTTTAAATTACACTTCTTCCCTCTAATATAAACTATAGTATTATTAATAGGATTAGGAGTTTAATTTCATCTTATTGAGCTATTTTTCTTGATCTTTTTAATTTCACCACAAAACATGGAGTAAATGGGAAGAACCATTGGCCTTGAATCCATTAATGGTGAGATCCCATTCTCTTAAAGCATAAACTTATTACTTAGATCCTTATTAGGCTCATTTAATTAAGATTTCAAGAATAGAGGTTAATTACATTTGTTAAGTTTGTTATTTTCTTTAAACTAATGCATGCAAAGTAGGAATTCTTGTTTATTTATTCACTCATGGTCCATTGATCATTTTTTCAAAAAAATTGGGGTTATTGAGTGTGCTTACACCATTCCATAGCTTTTGCAACCTTTCTTTTAACATAGGTTCTTCAAGATCTATCATCCATATAAAACCCAACCTGAGGGTAATACATAAATTCACCAAAATAGATTAAGAAATAGGTTTTCCAAGGTTTTTAAAAGCAAAAAAATGTCATTTCCCTTCATAGAGTAAGCCCTCTTGTCACAATGAAGTTCACGCAAAATATTAAATCTCGTGTCTAAAGAATATGGCCCGAAAAATCCTCCCATACAATTAATGTCACCCAAAGAGGCCTACAAACAAAAAATACAGTCACAAAACAATTAATGGAAGAAATGACCATATCATCTTCCTCACTAGTTTCCTAGTTAGAAATCTATAAAACATCAAATGGTGGATCAATACAAGAACAAATCATGCCATAATAGAAAAGACAAGACAAAAAAATATTAAACACATTCCAAAAGTGAACTATTTCTCCGACGATGACATGAATGGCTTAGATCAATTTGAGGGTCATCCTGCTATTGCAAGCCATCAATGGTTGTATTGTTGTTGTTCAATGCTTCTCATAGTGTAATGCCTACCACTGGCGTAGCTTGATGGATTTTACTTCATTTAAGAAAATTTTAAGAAAAAAATTATTTTTTGAGAATATGATTCTTATCTCATGTGCACACTAAGGAGGTAAATGTTTGGAATATTTAGTTAGAATTTATATGTTAGAATATTATTGTATTTCTAAATGGTGTGATGAAGTGTAATAACAAATCATATTTTTATTATGTGTTATAATTTTTATTAGATAAGGTAAGAAAGTTTATTTTTAAGGGATAAGAAACCCTAAAGATCAAAAAGATAACCATCAATTCTCAAAATAAATACATTAAGGAACAAGGCCCTACATGACTAAAAATAAAAAAAAATAAACCTAAACAAGGAAACAAGAATCACCAAAAGGAGAAAAGTCCCTAAAAACATACAATTCAAAGCCACTTGACCACCCACTAAGAGAAAATATTTCTTCCTTGGCCCTTCTCTTTTTGATATCTAAGGCCCATCTTAAGAGGAGAAATATGTTTTTCCTTTCTTTTTGTTGTTCACCACCATCCATCCATCACCCTTATTAGGATCCACATTCTCATAAGGGTGGACTGATAGAAGAATTGTAGTCCAACCTTCTTATTTTAAGACTCTTAATCTGCATGGATCTAAGAGACTAAGGAATAGAGGCCCTTGTATTTTCTACAATATGATTTGAATATTAATTATCCAAAGTAGTGGAAAATGAATTTTCCTCACCCTTTTTCCCTTCATGAAATGTGGAATTATCCTCATTACAATTTGATTCATTATAAGTGTCACCATCTACAAGGCCTTTAACAACTAGATGATCCAAATTAAAATCCTTCCACCAAGAAACTCGGCCCTTAAACTTTTTTTTAACAATGTGTCAATTGAAGGATAAATTTCCTATAGAAAAAAATGTTGTGCATCCAAAAGGAAATCCTTCGTAATCTAAATTTTGTTTCCATATTGTATCCTCGACTTTAAGTTCCATTGTGGCTATAAAGTTAGTAGTCATATTCATATCCACCAATATAATGACATATGTGGTATGGTCAAAATATTCAGGTTTGGGATTTATAGCTAAGAACTTATAGAAAGAATTACCCATAGCATTGAATAAAACTAGTCACCGAAGTGAAAAGTCAAATACGGAAGTCTTATCCACATAGGTCTTGTATTGACAATTTAGTTAAGGGGTTAAAGTAGGGGAACCATGAATTAATCATAAGGATATGAGAATTAAATTACCATACTTTTCCAAACAATTCCTCCTTGTCATAGTGACTATCAACAACTACTAAGAAAATACCACGGGTTGAGGAATAAATATTGACTATACATTCAATGAGAGAGCACCATTATTCAAAGATTTATTTATGTAGAGCTAGAAAGATCAGGTAGAAGCTATTGAACTTGTAAATCAAACCCCTATTCTGGAAGAACTCAACAAATACTACAATCTCATCCACAAAGGAAAGCATTGGCATTGATTTTGCATGTACCATATGTTATAGAAGGAGGTTGGCCACCAGATTTGAAATTATCCAGGAAGGATTTTACCCTCCCTAAACCATGTTTTTTACCTCTACCATCTGCACCCAAAAAAGATCCTCTATCACCCATGTTTGTGCTCCCACCCAAATGCACAACATGGTTTTCTCTAGGAATGAATATGTTCCCAACATTTCACCTATCTCCCTATCATTGCCATCCCCTCGCACTTGTGTCCTATAAAAGAACCCATATTCTCCACCCCCAATGGATAAGCCACCATCGCCAATGTTATTAAATGTAGTGATAGTTCCATTAGCACACAAACCATTACTCTGAGCAATCACTATGGGAATCCTCCACCAATCACACACTTCCTCCATAGAAAATTGAAATCCACTATCACTAAGGGGATTACAAGTTATGGAAAGAATATTCGGGATCAATTGAAAACCATGAAGTGTGAATAATTATTTTGTGTTTGCATAATGTGTGAGGAATGAGAGAGATTATTTTGTATTTTACACTCTATAGTTAAAATTTAATGGCCCATGCTATAGTTATGAGTGGTTGAAAATAATTTTTATCCTTTTTAGGAGATCAATATCTCTATATGTATGCATCTCTATTTCGCACATAAAACATTTCAATTTTTTTTATAATTTATAAATTATCATTAAATTTAATTTTTGTTTATCTTGTGATGAATATGAAGCAAATGTTATGAATAATAAAAAGTAAAAAGTGTGTTCAATTAATTTATGTTACAAAATTTAATACAATTAGAGGTTTCTTGTTGGGACATAAAATTCATGTAATTACAAACTAACTTCCAAAGTGTTTGGAAAAAAAAAATTATTTTCTATAATTGTTTTCCTTCAAAGTTTTTTATTTTTGGTAAATGGTATTACATGCACCATAACCTGAAGTACAATATAGGGCTAAAAACTAGGTGAAAAATACTCCACTTGTTACATAAGACTAAAGCCTAGATAAAATAATAACAGGGCCAAAAATATGAAATAGTTGACCATCAAAGTGAAAGAGACAACTAGGTCGGAAAAATATATTCTTGTAAGAGGATTTTTCTTCTTTTGAACTATTTTCTACTCATTATAAACCTCCACAATAAGAATAAAAACTTCCAACATTTAAATCGGAAAATATGTATTACTTTCCAAAGGAAAAGGAGGTGGGGTGTTTTCCTTAGCCATTGTGAAAGCATGTGAGTCCATATTTTCATTTGTCTTAATTACACTATTTGAGTGTCCCTTGTTAGAATCCATTGGATCTATCCAAGATTATTTTCATAGATTTATTAAGCTACTTCATCTCGAATCAACATTTGTGTCCAAATCTTTTTTCCAACAAAGACTAAATGTTCTTGGAGAGTATCTTTCCACAAGTTTTTCTTTCACTTTTCCATCCCACAAACATTAGTAGTATGTATTAAAGTAAGAAAAATTCTACATTTGAAGGGTAATCTTTAATAGTCTAGTTTTTGTATCCATGATCTTATTTGAACTTTGAGTTCTATATTAGAAGGGATAGTTATAGATTTTCAAGCTCAAAAAGGATTCTTGAAAAGGTTGTGTGCATAAAATAAATGGTTTGGGGATCAATATATAAAATGTCTCCAGGACACATTATTAATAGTGATTAGACATGCATTGTTCCAAAATGATAGGGGTAAATGAGGTAGTCTAATCCATATTGGTTTACTTGTAAAGGATTTAGTGAGTAGATTAAAAGATGGAAATTAGGGTTTCAAGATAAGGTATTTTCATTGAAAAACCCAAAGTTTTCAAGTTATGATGTCCTTATCTTATAGTTAAGAAAAAAAACAACAATAAAAATTCCTTTTGCACAAGAATATAGATCTAACCCATCATAGAGAAGCGGAATCCAATGGTTTGATATCCAGGCATGAAGGATAGGTAAGTGGCGGCATGCCTTATGATTATCAAACAAGACATTTTATTTTTAATGTATTGAGGAAATGATTTTAGATATGTTCTATTTTTTTATAAATACATATCAAACTATCTAGCTAATGTTCTAAAATGGTAATGAGAAATTTATGATTTTATAGCATTAAAAAAGAGATAAAAAGTAAAAAAATAAAGAAGACAATTTAGTGATAGAATCTTCACATTTTCTTGGATGTTTGAAACACCTTTAAAATTTTTATTATATCTATTTTCTATAATGGTGTGATAATATTTCTTCCAAGCACTTCTACAACTTTCTATATGTGTTATGCATGCCTCCATTTTTTATCAATATATGTTGTATCTAAGAAATAGGTCAAAAATCACTCAAATATTCTTTGGTCAACATATATACTCTCTTTATAACAGTTCATAAAAAAATAACTACACAATTTTATGGGAAAAAGTATAAATAAACCAAATCTATATATATCTTTAGAAATAAAAGGGTGCATGAATAGAACTAGTAATCGCATGTGTACAATGCAATGTGAACTCGAACAATATATATTATTTGATTTAGAGTGATAGTTATTACTTTTGAAGTTCATGTTAATAAAGGGTGTGATTGATTTTGTAAGTATAAGAATATAGTCTTTCACAACCGTCATCTAGATAGTAAATTTATCTCCAACAAAATTCTTAATAATAAAAGGAACAAAAAATTAATGTTTACATTTAAGGAGGTTCCAAAACTCGATCTTGAAACTCAGACAAAAATAGATCTTGAAAAAGAAAGCTAGGAAAATATTTTTTGATAAATTAAACCTTGGTTATGAAAATATCTAAATAAAGAGTATTATTGATAATATACAACACTCTACGTTGCAAAAATTCTAAATAGAATCACCCTGTCTATTAAAAATAATATATCTTACCCTATAAGAACAAAAACTTTGAAATTTACATTGCAATACTCATCCTTCAACTACTTTACTATATAGGCAGGTTGTAAGTTATAATCTGGGTTGTCCAAATCAAGGCATATTTTGCTTATGCTTCCGTTTCTGAAATTACACAAATCACTCCTCGGATAAAAATGTTATGAACCAAGCCCGAACACAATCCTATGAAAATAATAAATACAAAAAAGAAAGAAAAGAATTGAGTAGTGTATCCTCACTTGCCTTCATACACTGTGTAAAACTGAGACAAAATTTATTTAACAAATCCATAACGTATATCTTAATATTAAAAAGAAATTCCATAACTAGATCTTGAAATATAAGGCCAAAAAATAGTGTTTGAGAATCAAGCACAGATGGGTATCAAGAGAATCTACAAAATTAAAACATCACCTACACTGGCTCTTTAAGGAGTTTGTAGATGTTCAATGGGGTGCCCCTAAAACTGGTGTGATTCCTATGGCATTGCCTACAATTGATGCAATTAACTTGAGAGGTACCCCTAGTGAGCAATTTAGATTATTCACAATTAAATTAGTGTTAAGCAACAGGGAAAAAGATCAACAAACCTTTTTTTATCTTTTTCTACATCGAGGTTCAACATAATATATTATAAGTAGCACATATTGCTACTATAATCAACAATTTTTAGATATCCTATATCCCAATATAAGGCCACTTAGTAATCTAATCTTCCAGAAGAATGTTATAAAAATTTATAGGGAGGACAATATTTAGCAGATAATGTGGTGATTGTGGCGTAGGATGATGCACACAAAATTTGTTTGTTTAAGAGGCTTGGGAAACATTTTAGTAGATACAACTAACAAGTGTAAAGAAAAATATGAAACTATTTTCATCATCCTCCAATCCTGTAGAACAAATTAGAAGCATTACAATGAGGAATGGACATCCATCAGAGCATAATGGATGGGATTGTTATCAAATGTTTTTGCAAATGCCCTTGTAGATATGTACGTAAAATTTTGAACTATGCACAAGACATAAGAACTGTTTGACAACATGCTTGAAAAATTTTGGATCAATGGACATGCAACAAATTAGAATGGGAATATTTTTAAAAAAATTGTAAATGCAAATGCATTCAATAGATATGTATGTAAAATTTCATTGCCAAATATTCTAAAATATAGGGAAGATTCGTACTAATAACATAATTAAAAATAACAACATCATGGAAGGACATTATAAAAAAAGGTGTTTGTCTTTTAAATGGAAAAACAAAAAACCAAGGTACTTTTTAAAATCAAAGTCTCATACTAAAATTAGGGTTATACTTTTGCATCAATATCATTTAGCATAGAGTAAATACCATGTCCCAAATCTCCGAGGTCTTACTATAAGTCTGCTGAAACTTTCAATATGTCCTCCATAAGTTTTTCAACACCATTATGAGGATGAGATCTAAGGAACACATGCCAACAGAAGAGCCATCTAGCATACTTTGGATCCAATCCTCTCATTTTGTAAATTTTAACCATTTCAAATTACTGCAAAACACTGACATCACAACACTGTAAATCCTGTTAAAATATGAGTGCTCTAAACCAATTGGCTACACTTTACTGTGCAGATGAAGGGGAAATATTTTTTTCCACTTGTTCATAGGTCACACAAAGAGTAGGGGTACGCTCTACTAAGGTCCTTCTTCTAGCTTCCAAAACATCCAAAATATACACCATTTATAACAATCAAGACTAAAAACATAGAACTAAAGCAACCCATAACCCTAGTCTACATGCAAAAAGTTTGTGAGTGCATTTGAAGTGTACTCACATTCGATAAAATAAGGAGAACAAAGGATAACGTGTAACCCAATACCGCTATAAAAAGAAATGAATAATCCTTGACATTGTGATGCAGGAGCATCTAGATTCATAAGCAATATTGCATCAAAAAATATTTCAAGAGTAGAAATAAGTTACCTATGCAACCTTTTTGTATGTACAACCCTTGATTATAGAGGGATAAAAACTTTTCTTTCCATGGATCTGAAACCTATTTCTATGATGAGGAAGAACCAAAAAAACACCATGGAGATCTCTGCGCCTTTGAGGCCATAGTACAGGAAGAAACAATATTTTTATGCAGATGGAAACAAGGTGATTGAGTTATGATATGGTTGTGAAGGGATAATTGATTTGTAAAATTTAGAATAAATAATAAATAAAATTCAAGTGTATGTTTTCATCACCAAGACTTTCACAATATTGATAATACAAAAAAATCTTGAATACCGATCGTAACCGTATTTTAAACCCGAAAACCCTACAACTTTTGAAAACCCTACTCCTTAATTCTTTTCGGTACCTATACGCACCTAATTTTTCATGTGCTAAATTATCGATAATAGTTACAAAACTCCCGAGTGATGATTCATTTCCGTCGTAAGGTTTTCCACTTCCTAAGCTCAACCACAGATATATTTATCACCTAGATGCTTGTACTTATCTTTTTCACACTTTTTCTCAGGATTTCCATGCCTTTCTATACATGTTTTGGCCTTAAGTGCCAGGACTACCACCATGCGCAGGACAATTGTCCTACGTGATTTTTCAAGAATCCTTCATGAATGTTTTTAAAATGCATGATTTCACTTAACTCGACTTCTAGGGTGCATTTGTGAACTAGATTTCCTAAAAATAGTCTTGTTTACATGGTATTCCTTACCTCTTTTATTTTGAAATAGATTTAATTAGTTGAACCGCATTTTCACCCAATGTTTTAGCACTCTAAGGCTTCCTTTTGAATGAAGGAACATCCCAACCAATTCCCGTATATTAAATGCTTATATTCAAGAAAATGGCCGAGAATTTTGTGTATCTTGCATAGTATTTCTACCAAAATCCTTATAAATTGCATATCCAAGATTAGATCTCTTGTGATATCTCTGTTCTACTTGCATTGAAACTAGACTACCTCTAAGATGTCATTTCTCAAACGCTCCTCCTCGTTGTTGCATTTTCATTCCGAATTCCTTGAAATCACATGGACATAGAGAGAAAGAAAGGATAATCTGAGGGGACAAGAACAAATACAATCAGATTTTCCAAATCTCTTGCTTATCTAGGTTGGAATTAGTTATTTGTTTGCTTCATTTGTTCAAGTTATCAATTCTAAATTATTCATTACAAATCCATATCAAATAGAGTAGAAAATTGTTCATTTCAGTTAATCAAATAATTACAAATAGATCAAATCATTAGAAAGTTTCTCTTTGACATTACTGGGGAAGTTGTGGAGAACAATAGCTCTTCTAGAGTTATGATTTGTTCTCTACCTTTGAGGTAGGGTTTAAAGGGTTTTGATTAAATTAGTTCAGTTATTTTAGATTTAGATTCACATACTTGCACAAGTAATTAACTACAACTAGATGATTACTTGTATTTAATTTCAATCATTAGATTAGAAGTATTGTTTAAAATCCTAGAAAAAGATAAAAAATATTTACTTTTTCTAGATTAGTTTGTTTTCATTGTTTTGTTCAGATATATTGTGAAAATACCAAAAACATAGCTTAAATTTCCTTTGATAGTTAGTTTTCCTTATCAAGATCAATTTAATTCATTTCACATGACAATCAAATGTCCACAACATGAGAAAATGTTTAGCTATGATCTATTAGTACCTTAACCCAATGAAACCGAGTTGTTGACTGATATTGATACGAGTTTATACTTGTTAGTATTACACACACTAGCTAGATATTTTGAGAAGATATAACAGCTAAACACACTAAAATCATGGCTGATCGAGCCTACAATTACTAGACCACTCTTGGGAACAGAGCTTGATTATGCATATGACCATACAATGACCATAACCTCCATGAGTTCACGGTTTTGATCCCCGGGTCCCACAATCCAATAGGTCTGTTGAATAATTAAACTTTGATGTAGATTTATGCGCATTAGTATTTAGATCATTACCACTACAACCTCGACATTATTTCACAACTTTTCGTATTAAACATAACACTCGATCAAAGTTAAGGCTTTCTCACTAGATCAAAACCTCCCATAGATTTTGTGGTTCATCACACCTACCTCTTGTTCTCACATTCATGACCTTGTCTAGAAATATTTATGAGGCATCCCTAAGTCACTTTCTCAGTAGTATTCTATAACTAACAGAAAGAATCTCGAGATCTCGATTTTGACCGGATCCTCCAAGTAGTTATTCTATCCGGTCTTTCCATTACACCACTTCAGGTGAGGACAATTCTCTTTGCCTTAGTTTCAAAATTCCTATATTGTGTTTTGAATACATAAGGTTGACTCATTAGCTTGTTCATCGCTACCATACACACACACATTTCAATTCTACACTGGTTTTTCTCGACACGACCTCCTCCTGGAGGTCAGGTGCAAAGAAGGTCACATGTTGATTTTCTTTCGTACAAATTGGTGAAGTCAACGTGAAGCGCTAGTCTCTAAATGTTTCCCCTTTCTTCGTCCATCTTCCTCTCTCTGTCATTATTCTACTGGGTATTATTATACCCCGAATATATCGAGATACAATGAATATGGTCAAGCCCTTTTGGGTTTCGATGGGTAGAACTATCAAATGAATAGACAATAACATTCACCTTCACTCTCTACATGGGCAGATAAATATTTAACTTCTCAAAGCGCAAATTCCTTTTCCTCAAGTGGCCAATGTTGTTTCCTAGTAAGGATCAAGGAGGTAGATGAAATCACACAAAAAATACTCCCGAGAAGTCAATATCTAACAATATGAATTTCTCGAGATGTAGGTTTGTCTCCTCCGGTTTAGTTTAGACCTCCCATTAGCATGCATTCGACTAACACCCACCTCTAGATGAGGATTACTTAGTGGGCTATGCTAGAAATGAATGAGAATTCAAGAATATAAATTGGGATTTTGATAGGTCAGTAAGATCATGTTGATTTCCCGCTCGAAAATGACACTATCCCTTAAACAATGGAAAACATCACTAGTGAGGGGTTACAAAATAACAAAAATTTATAGTAGGATATCACACTCTTCAACAACCTCCAAACGCTCAACAATAAGAACCAAAACAAAACACCGGCCCATCAATGGGTGACATCAACTTGAACTAGTTCGCCGTGTAAAAATTAAAATAGTTGGAGCTTACCAAAAACACACAAAATTCATTTATTGGGAAAGAAAGAGTTTCTCACTATCCACAAAGTTATGGAAAAATCCCCACTACAAAAACTCCTCTAGTTTATACGAACGCTCCAAGTCCCAGAGATTTTTTAATCAAGCGGTAACCTTAGGTATGCCGCCCACGCCACATATGGATATCCACAACAGGCACCATTCAAAATCGTATTCTCAAATGCCATACCATCTAGAAATTAAACGTTCCCTACCTTTGTGCCTTCAACTCCATATCAAAAAAATCAACCCCCTTACATACACATGTATTCCAAATCACCATAAGGGGATATGTACACTTACCCGTGTCCATTTAGTCAGCCATAAGGAATGCCCTATGCACCAACACATGTATACACCGCACTATTCCAACATCAAATCCAACCTCTACTTACCCAAAAATGATTATCAATGATTGAAAAATACACAATGGGGACCTATTCTAAATATCTCAAGGAGCCTCTAGACTTCTCCATATGGAGTATCATGCTTCCAAGACCCTTACATAGTCTTTTGAAGTTCAAAGGGGAGGAATATTGTAATGCACATAAAGAAAGCCTACATGATGGCCATTCAAGAGTTGTTCCCATGGGATGTAGTTACAAAGATTTTCCCTAAGATGCTAAAAGGTATCACTCTCGATTGGTATTAAAGGATACCAAAGTCTTCAATACATTCCTTCAAGAAACTCATATCAGAGTTCATTAAGGATTTTGATATGAATAAACTTCTAAGAACAGGAATCAGAGAATTCCTTCATATCAAACAAGATCACAACAAATTTTCCACCCATTTTATTCAAAGGTGGTGATAGGTCCACTATTCCTTTGTGGAGTGATCTAAACATGGATCGTGACGAAACTTTGAGATTTATTCCTCCAATCCCTCAATACAAAAATGATGTAATAACTTCAAAATTTCATGCTAAGGATTTATAAAGAGTCATTTAGAGGAAACTTTCAATTTATCAAGTAGCCATGTATGTGGTCATATGACCTATGGAACAAATGGGAGGTTAGTCACTCCTAATCAATGTAATTCCAGTCAACCCAACAACATGAACAATAATTAGCGACCAATGGTCCTTAACAAGTATCATGGGGTTATTAATGATGATGTTAATGATCAGCCAAAGAAACCTAATTTTGTCTTCTCTTTCAAAGACAAACACTACCAACAACAACAACAATAATATGAATGGAAATAATTAAAGAAACAATAAATTTTCATGTTCGCTTAATGTTGTGGATATAAATCTTCCTGAACATCAACAATAAAAACAACCTCAATAGTCAAGATAAGTGCAGGACCCAAGGCGTTAGTTAGTACCTGTGGGGATATCCGAACCAATTCCAAAATCAAGGGTAGGGTTTCTAAATTTTAATTATAACAATCAGCAAATGAACAATGATCGGAATTTCGGATCACAAAAACACAAACCAAAGACCTTGGGACTACAATCCCGATTTGTATTGTGGTTTTCACAGGGTCCGTGGGCATGATGCTAGAATGTGTCATGATTGTAACAAATTCTTACAACATTTACCTGAAGATCAAAGACAACTCTTTGTGGACATCTTTATGGCAAACCAAGTAGCACCAAAGCAAAAACTTATGTAGGACCGCCTCCTCAAATCACACCACCGAGGATCTTTAATGATTTTTATAGGAGCTAAAAATAATGAATCCTCAACTTCTTCAAACCCGTAAGTAGCACCTTGTTGGGATCCTATCATAGATTCCAAATCTTAAGGGCTCGTAGCACACATGGTTGAGGAAGCGCGTAAGTTAAGGCATGTAGCGCAGAGATTCAAAAGGCTTCTTGGAGAACCCAGGGCGTGCATGCCATGCGAAGAACAATTCAAGACTTAGCCATTTTTGTCCTTTTGGGTAGGACACATGAATAACGTGTTCCATTTGGATAAGGTTCCAGCCTAGCGACAGGGTGTCCTAGAGGGAATATACCTTGCGATAGAAAGATCTAAAAAGTTAATCATGACATGGAGAGGCATGTGCCTAGGGTGACCCATACCTTGACACTTGGGGCCAGATCTAAGGCTGCAGAGGAGTTTGTTAGAGCTCAAAGGCCTATTTATACATGCGCCCTTGGCAAAGAAGAGAGACAAAAGTGAGGTAGTAGAGCTCTACAAAATTACTCATGAGAACTATGGGATGAAAATGGGTAAATAATTCTAGTAAGGATGTAATGGGGAAAATGGGGAATGAAATTTTTGTTTTGTGGAATACATGTATGAATCCAGAGATGGCACATGACTATGGTTTTCCCTCTATGATACTTTGTAGAAAAAGAATCAATAAATATGATAAGGTTACCATCATGTTTACATTAAGATCTCCTTCTGTATTATCTGCATGTTTTTACTCTACTTTTGATCTTGTATAATCCTGGACCTCACTTGAATGGTTAAGTATATTAGTGGATTTACAACTCTTGGTTCTATTATTTCTATTACATGCACTTTGTTTCTATTATGACTGAAGGGGTATAGAAGCTGTCCTGAGCTCTATAGCTCTTCATGTCTGTTAAATCACTAAGTTAGAATCATGAACTATGCCTTCCACTAGACTCACATAAAAGAGAGACTCGGCTCCCTCTCATGTGCCTCGAGTGAGATCCTCACGCCTTCTCGGTGATAGGTCGAGCACATGAGGTTCCCTTGTTCTTAGTGGGTGCAAAAGTGACTACATCTTGGTTCCGTTTCTGGGACCTCTTTTCGAAGTTGTAGTGGAACATGGCATATATCATGATCTCTATAAAAAGTGATGTGGAGCGCTTAACACTTGAAGGTGTTGAAGATTGGTTTAAGAGCACGGAGGATGAATTCACTCAGAGATTTAGTACCGGATCTGGGTTTGATACGTAAAGATGGGTGGAAGACACTCTTTATCATGAGTTATACAAAACCTTCTTCTGTTGTTTCCTAGTAGAGTTATTCGAATGGCTCTCAACTTATACATCTAGATCGGGGTGGTGTTATAAATCATACCCTTGGACCTAAGAAACATATCAGAACCTGCAAGATGCTGATCTAACATGGAACCATGCTATAGATCATTGGTGGAAGGGAGTATTGACTAGCTACACTCTTTAATACGCCATTTCCATGTATTCCTGTCCAGAAAATGCTGAGTTTGAGTTCTTGCGAGAGCCCAGGGGATCATATCTACATGTTATTCCCTTGTAATCAAAATATTGATGCTAACCATGGGTTTAGAGGCATTTCCTATGGCTGGCTAAACCACCCCGAGTGCTAGGCGATGAAGCTAGGTTGGGAAGGATGGCTGATCCGAGGACCTGACAGAAAGGGAGGAGAGATGGCTTGAGTAAAATAAAGTGCATGAAAAGGAGATCGATAGACAACACATGATTACAAGTGGGTTATGGAGCTAGACATGGTGGAAAGGAGTTGAGGTTTATGTGGAGGATGTGGAACCCGAATAGTATGTGTTGTACCCCATCTTGTAAGCATAAGAGAGAAAACTCATGGCTTTTGATGAGAGTCCATCACAGAGAGAAGAGTCGAGTCGTCGCATGCATCATCGACCCCACCCAAATGACTCAACCTTGGCACTTGGTTTGTTCGAATGAGGGAAAAGTATAGTTGATCCATTTGATATCAGTGGAAGCAACCGATCGGTGCCTAGAACATACAATTTATCGTTTGGGACTTCTATGGCTTCACACACTATTCCGGTATTTGGTGGAATGTTTGGACAAGGCATGTATACAGCTGGTTTTGGAAGCACATTAGGAAGTGGTGGAGGAACTACAACTGGGAGTGGTACTAGTTCAAAACTGTCGGCGTGTAATTCAAAGGGGACGATGGGAGTGTTGGCACAAAAACACAGTGACCCTATACCTAACACAGAGAGGGTCTGGAGGTGGAAGTGGTGGAGCCGGTGGCACATGATCTAGTGGATCCGGCGGAGGAAACACCAGGAAACCAAGGGATTGGATCAAGAGGGTAGGGGCCTCAGCCACCTCCTTAAGTATTTTTTGAGATGTCTCTACACTTACCAGACACAAAGTGATAGAAGATGCCACGGAGCATGTGCTTAACTATGAGCTGCTATGGCACGTGAAGGGATTCACAACCCAAGATCGAAAGGCCAAAATTTGTGATAACCTTGCAAGGACGCGCAAAAAGTTGGTATAGAAAGTATGACCCTCATCGACTATTGTGGATTATACCAAGACCGAGAAATGCATTCTTTGTAGAATTCCACATACCCGAAGTTCAATAGTAAGAGCATTAGCTCTCTTAAAGAAATCCAATAGGGGAATGGCAGAGAGCGCATGGGGAATATGATGTGCATTTTAAAACTCTATTGTCTAAAATGTCTTATGATATCCACCCTTCACAACATGCTCAAGTGGTTTGTTGAAGGGTTGATCACACCCTTTAGAGAGGGTTTATCTCATAAAACATTCATGGACCCGCGCAGTGTCGAAGCCGCTTTACGCGCACGAGCCGTCTGTGTAGTGTTAACACTAGTGTTAGCCCATTTCTGAGGCTCGATTGCTGCCATGGCTAAGCAATTGGAGAAATTATCTACGAACATAGTTTCTCGTAGAGAGATTCACGAAGGGATGTGGTGCATGGGATTGTAACGTAAAGGGCACACGAAGGATAATGGTGGGATATGTACTCAAGGCTAAGTGGTACAGCACCATAGTAAGAAACTAAGAAATCTATCATGAGGACCATAATGCAAGTAGGTGCCCCCTTTACAAAGTACGCGTGATCCGTAAAATGTATCTTGTTATTGTAAAATATGTACCTCAACCACACATGACACGAAGGATTATAGATTGATTGACCGTAGATTCATGAGGTAATTGATCTTGGTGTGCTCACCAGACTCAGATCACATTGCTTAGCAGCCCAAAGGGGATGAACGTCATATGAGATGAGATGGAGATGCACAAAGAGGGTTTGTAGAGGATGCACATGGAAGAGGATTCCCATGGACGTGTTTTAATTGTGGAGCCACAGACCATTATAAGCGTGAATGTCTAGATCTTCTACAATGCTCCTGGTGTGGAAAAAAACATAAGTACGAAGAGTGCCCAGAGTTATACGAACATATGAGTTAGTAGTACTAGAAGGATAAGGGTGCTGCCATGGTGAGTATTAAGAAGGCTGACACGCAATGGCTTCCATGAGTAATATGTGAATCAGAACTAGAGCCTGATTATGGTAACAACAAGGATGGAATCCACACACATAAGGGGAGCACCTAGGCAGAGGCCTTTGGTTTCAAGAGAAGAAGTAGTACATGGGAAGTATCCAAACCCGACTCACCAGAAAGAAGTCTACCAGGAAACCATGGACGTAATTCAAAGTTTACAAGGGGAGATCCAATGCTTAAAAGAGCATACTAGAAAGGATGAGAAAAGGAGAACCATAGAAGCACCAAGGGATGACTTAGATGAGGTTAAGGAGGTGTGTAAACTACTAAGGTAGGAGAATATTATTCCCCTACTAGGGGCATGGTTGAGAGAAAAGGTTTCACGTGCCGGGAAGAACATGAAAGGAAGATCCTGCATGCAAACCTCCCACCTCACAGCCTTGATTATGACAAAGAGATTACCCTAAATGCAAAGAGTGGATGGATGGTTGCTTAAAGAACATCCTCATTGACATAGGCACGGAGGTTAATGTTCTCACTCTGGATGCCTGACATCAAATGGGAAGACCTGCATTATAGCCATCTTCAAATGTGTTGTATATGGAAAATAAGACAAAGGCAATGCCCATAGGTGTCTTGAAGGATGCAACCATTACCATTCAGGGGACTAGGTTCACTGGGGATTTTGAAGTCTTGGTGCTTGCCGAGGTAGATAATTTCCCATCTCTACTTGGGCACCCGTGGTGTTATAAGAATAATGCAGATCTCCAGTTTAAAAAGGGGTACATAAGCTTTGAAAACAAGGAAGAGCAGGTGGTTATACCATGGTTGATGGGAATTCCACCCCTATACTCGAACCCCTTAGGGAGGAAGTCTTGGACAAATATGTGTGCTCCATAAGAGATCCAGAGACCATCCACTCTACTGTAAGAGTCATCCAGCTTGATGATGATGCTCAATCTATCACCGATACTACTAGTATAGCATGTGATAATTGGGCGCATGGGACTTATGAATTAATTTGGTGACATTTGAAAGGATCAAGAACCAAGGTAACAATGACGCGCGTACAATTTGGGCGCCTGGGGAAGGAAATAACCAAGTATTCTGGGGATGTATACCCTGAGGTATTTTTGAGAGAGATGGAAGCTCACTGAGGGAGGATGAGCGATGAAGTATGTTAGGTTATGTTTTGATAGGCATAACAACAAGGTGGTGGGCCGCACATAGAGAACTTGTTGGAATGGTGAAAAGTTTGAACTGCTCTCACCGTATGATTCTCTAAAAGCAACATACCCACCGCTATCAAGGATTACAATGGCAATGGACCCACCTCTTCCCACATCCAAACATGTGAGAGGGTCTGGGGAGAAGGCATGTAAGATTTACCACCCTCCCTTTGGGTGCACAAGTTGTATTCAAAGCTACAAGGTTGTGTGTGTGCTTGGTATATCCATTCTGAAACACGCCGCCAAACGGGAAGTTGGCAGGAATTAGCGGCTGACTTGGTTCACACATTCGAGTACCGAAGTACCAAGCAACCAGTTGATGAGGTGTTATAGACTATCAAGCACCTCACTCTGGGGGATTGTGCCATGGCGGAAGATAGGTTAGTAAACTTACTCGGTGGACCTAGCTTAGAAGCGCGGTTTGAAGAGGAGGAACCAAAAGACATATAATTCGAGCGTGCATGTGCTGAAAAGGAGAAAGGAAAGATGGTATACGTTGTTGATGGAGAGGAGATGGAAATCCTGAATGTTGACCATTCGGTTGGGGTGCGTGAAGTAGTTGATAATGTGCATGCATGTGCGCGTGTGTATCATGAACCACTCAAAACAAAGAAAGTTAACATCGGCTCGGAAGAGGAGCCCAAGGAAGTTATCATTAGGGACTACTGGTCAGACAAGGAAGTATCAAAGATCATCGATCTCTTACATGAATTTGAGGATTTATTCCCACGCGGATACCATGAGTTGAAAGGTGTCCACCATTCATTAGGGGAAATGAGGATACTTGAAAGATAGTGCACGCCCGGTCGTAAAGAGGCCTTACAGGATGAATCCCAACATGTGTGTAAGGGTTAAAGAAGAGCTAGACAAGATGATAAAGATCCGATATCATTGAGGTCATGGAGGAATCCCAGAGTGGATAAGTCCAATGGTGATCAACATAAATAAGGATTGGTGGATTAGGATATGTGTGGATTACAGGAATTAAACATTGTTTGTATCATAGATCCTTTTCCCACCCCCTTTATCAAGAGATTTTGGAAGGAGTTGCATTGGGCGCGAGGTCTATTCCTTTACTGGATGGATTCTCGAGATATCACCAATAAGGATTGCCAAGGAAGACCAAGAAAAGAAAACTTTCACCACCGAGTGGGGAAGCTTTTCATACACAAATCATGCACTTTGGGTCAAGAATACGCCCACCGTATTTTCACGCATAATGGTACAAGCATTTAAGGAATTCATCCACAAGTTCCTTTAGGTATATTTGGATGATTGGACAATGTATGGATTGGTAAGGGACCATTGTGATAACTTGAGGTTGATGTTTGAAATATGTCTGCAGCTTAAGGATCTCTCTCAACATCAAGAAATGTATCTTTGCAACTCCTTTTGAACGTTGTTGGGACATATCATATGTAAAGAGGGCTTACCGGTGTATCTCACGAAAGTTGCAATTATTGTAGGGTTAGGGGAGCCTACCATCCAAAGCGTAGTGCGTGGATTTCTTGGACACACTGGGTACTATAGAAAGTTCATTAAGGGATATGCCAAGATCGCGCACCTTTGGAAATATTGCTTAGACATAAGAGTGCCTTTTAGTGGGGAGAGGCACAACAGAGGGCATTTGACACTCTAAAAGAAAGGATTATCACCACACCAATTCTATGATTCCCATCCTGGATAAACCTTTCCATGTCCACGTGGATGCCTCTGGTACAACAATGGGAGCCATTCTTGCTCAACCAGGAGAGGGGATTGTTGATCATCCCTTGTGTTTTGCAAGTAGAAAGTTGACACTAGTAGAACAGAATTATACAACAACCAAGTGCGAGGCATTTTCAATGATCTACACACTCCACAAATTCAGAAAATATCTTCTGCAATTCCTTCATATTCTACACTGACCATATGGCCTTGAAGTATCTAGTAAACAAAGTAGTGTTGCAAGGGCACATATGTCATTGGGTACTTTTATTTCAGGAATTTGAATTCAAAGTGGTGGTAAAACTAGGAAAGAACAATTGTGGGCTAGATCATTTATCAAGGATTGATTCAGGAGAGGATGCACAGAGTACCAAGGAATCCATGTCGGACACACAACTATTCAGGTTGTGGTGCGCACTTTAACTAGAATACATTGTTGTTTTTCTCAAAGAAGGTGTGGCACCCGAAGGGATGAATGCTATGGAAAGAAAAAGGTTAGATATATGCACCATGCCCTTCATGTTGATCAATGGGGATTTGTATAATATGATGGGCTGTGATGAGGTTTTACATCGGTATATTAGAACATGAACGCATAGCTATAATAAAAGAAGCCCATGGTGGGATTGTTGAGGACACTATGCGTGGAATGCAACCGCATGCAAGTTCCTAGTCATTATGGTGGGAGATGATTCACCAGATTGTATTGAGTTTTGTAAGGCCCGTGACCATTGCCAGCATGTGCCTCAAAAAAATTGGAAAAAGGGACAAGATGCCCTTACGCCCCATCACCACCACGAAACCTTTTGAAAAGTGGGCAATACATTTTGTTGAACCAATCTCACCAATGCACAAAAGACTAACTCATGCGGTATATCATTACCTGTACTAATTATCTCGACAAGGTGGGCAGAGGCCGCACCACTAAGGATCGCACCGTAGCCATGACTACTAGATTTTTGTGGAGAACATTATCAAAGCAGGTATGGGTTCCCATTAAGTTTAACAATTGATAGGGGCACTCACTTCTTAAATGAAAAATCAGATTCTATCGGCGTAATTCATGATAGCCCATCACAAGACTACCCCTTATCACCCTCAGAAAATGGGACTCACAGAGGCATTCAACAAAATCCTTAGTCACACATCGACTAAGATATGTGACACGGGTAGGTAGGATTGGGATGACAAGGTGTCAGCAAATTCCTTTGGGAATATAGAACAATGTATAAAAGGTTGAACAAGACCACACCATTTCAATTGGTGTTTGGTGTGGAGGATATTTTTCCGATTGAATTCATGTTACCATCTCTCGTATATAGTGCACACAAGAGGTCGACGATGAACAAGCACCGTAAGAAATAATTGATGAATTGATAAAGTTAGATGAAAGGTGCTCACTAGCAAGATGGAGCCAAACAACTAAAAAAGCTAAGCAAAAGGCATGGCACGACCGCCACATTAAAAACAAACATTTTAAGGTTAGCTAGATGGTATTTCTATATGATTCAAAATTTCTACACCATCCTGGAAAATCAAGGTGCATTGTTGGGTCCTTATGTAATTTCATACATCCTTGATTCTGGTGTGTGCCAATTACAAGCGTTGGATGGAAGAAAATTACCTGACACTTCAAAGGAGTAGTCAAGCCCTACTATAAATAATGCTTCTTGGTGTTTGTAAATAAGGTAATTCTCGCCAATTAGTTTACAATTTCCTTTTATGCTTTTCCTTTCTTGTTTTTCCCTTTCACGTTGTTGTCTTGTTTTCAGCTTGCGCCCGGCACCTTATTTACTTTTTGACTTATGAATGCACAGAGGACCACACATCGATTTAGTGTGGGGTGAGGTGATAAAAACGAGGCATGAAGTTATTCTCACAGGATTGGGTTGGTAGACCGCTCGAACCGGTCCCGTTGAAAAGATGCATTAGGAAGGCGTAGATGGATGAAAAATAAAGTTACATTGGAAATCCATGTACAAAGGAGAAAGTGAAAAAACATGAGATAGGTGAAAGAAAGAATCATGAGGATGGAAGAAGTGCCTTTGGCACTGTAATATGCATGCAAGAGTCTTCTATCAAGATGGATTGTTTTCATGCAAGGATTGGGCACGTGAAAAAAAAATTTTCACGCAAGGAAAAAAAGCAATGAAGTCGGGTTTGTTTGAAAATAATTACATTAAATATTGTCATACGATGGTAGGTAGCCTAGCCTTTAATGCGTAAAAGTGGGAAAAGCTATAAATACAAGGATGGGCAGTTCATTATTTTAATTTGTGAAAACAAGGAGAATGATTTTCTTTCAAGAGCTAGGGTTTCGAGAGCTAACTCGTGCGAAGGAAAATCTCAAAAAATCACGCGAAATCGGTCTTCTAGATCTACAAACCGAGCTTAAAAGTGATTCACAAGTGTGGGGAACGTTGTGAAAGAATGTCGTGATCGAAGGAGGAAAATCAGAAATTAGGGTTTGTACTCTAGGGCACGAGGCGCGTGAGGAAAACTCTCAAATAACTCAAAAGTAACCAGGAATGAAAGCAAAGGGTAAAATGATGGCCAAAAAACCAATTGATAAGCCTGTAGTACAATCCAAGAAGGGAAAGGGTAAGGGAAAAGGAAAGAAGAAAGAAGAAGAAATCCCTTTGATACCAATGAGGAATGGTACTCAGAGATGCAATACCTGGATGGGGTTTTGCTAGGGCAAGAGTGGGAGTCCCACATCAGACAGATGACCGTAATCGATTACAATCACTAGTCAAGTATAATTGTGAAGGAAATGGTGCTAGAGCTGGTGCGCCCCACAAACAAATGAACACCTGATGGGATGTCGATCTACAATGATGTAGTCAAGGTGAAAATGGAGAAGGTAGGGCTTCTCTAGCTTTACGAGTTTCCATACTTTGGGAAGCCCGAGTGCCTATACCAATGGTTAATGATGCACATACACGAAGATTTCTTTTGTTTCGCAGGGCACAAAATGTGCATAACTCCCCAGTTAATCTCACACTTTACAGGCCTAAGCTATAAAGGGGATGTGATCTTAGATGACCTCCAAGATGAGGAGGCAATTAAGGAAACCATTACATCCCAGGATTATAAGAAGGGATCAAGGTACTATGACATCGCGGATATTAGTGATTTGGTGATGAAAATGGTCGCGCACCTCATTTCCAAGCTGAATGGACAAGAGAGGTGGACCCAGGTGAGCAAGCCCTGGTTGAATGTCTCGCAGAAGGTTACGAGAAGACACCATGTAGAATATCTCCCAAAGATACATTCTATTAACCATTATGTTTCTTCTATTAAATCAGTGTCTCGAAAATCGGGGTGTCCGATGCATCTCGATAAGTTCGTATGGGAGTACCCCGATGAAGACCCTTCACCCGCGGATAGGTTCTAGAAGTATATTTATGAGTCAATGACAGGGGTACACAAGGCGCGCTTGGATAAATGGTAGACGTGCCTTAGGAATGCATTCGAGGTTGAATGGAAAATCCCGAGAAACTCCTCGGTGACAACTAAAGGAGAGGAAAAGTTCACGGTATACCAACACTTCTACATTGGCGCATTTGTCTTAATGGATGGTAGTTAGAGTCCCTGGTGAAAACTCCTCTTCTCATTTACTACCCAATTTTTCCAGTTGGGAGTGAACATGTATAAGAGTCAAAGAAGTTAAAACTTGACCCGTCCACCCTTGATAAAGGAACATGGAGAGATGAGAAAGAAGTTGTTCTACCAGGGAAACATGCGTACGTTGAAAGGTATGTGTCGTAGATGTGAACATCATAAGGCCAATGACCTTACCAATTCTTTGAGAGAGCTACTACCAGAATCTACCTACGTGTATAAGGGCCGAAGTTTGAGAAGGGCACGTATGTAGAGAATGAAATATCCATCCCGGACGACCCCATGGGAAGGAAGAAGCCAGCGCCAAAGCGCAAGGAGAAAGAAGAAGAAAAGAGGAAGAACAAGGGGTGGTGGAAAGGTAGAATGTAGGTACCGTGGGCCGAGTACCTATGTTCGAAGAAAATGAGAATGATGGTCAGGGAAAATACCCCGGAGCCTACGAAGCCACCATCCCCTAAAGAACCTTTAGATGAAGAAAAGACAACATCCCCGACTCCAAAGTTTTCTACAAGGGAAGAAGAACAAGGAATGGAGGAACAAGGGTCTAAAGATGTAGACGACCCAAATGCCTATCTAGGTGAAAAGGATGATGTTGAAGGGGAAGAGTTGGAGGTGGATCAAGAGCCAATTGATGTCCATGACTCGAGGGAGAGGAATCAAAGGATACAAATGATTCCTTCATATTTTTAAGGAGGAAGGGAAAGGGAGGAAGGCACACGTAATGAAGAGAGGAGCAAAGGAGCTAGTACCAAGGAGCCAGATATGCCCAAGCTCACTTAGGAGGAGGTGAATGAGAAGGAAACAAGGGAGGTAGAGAAGATAATCAATACCCTAGTCGAAGAGGAGTTGGAGCGTAGTGCGGAGCTAGTGCTCAGGTGAATTCAAAGAAGAGTAGAGGGAGAAGAGTGTGGGTAGCACAAAAGGCCCAACTCTTTCGGTAACTATTCCCAAGGGCGTGCACATGGGAAGTAAACACACGAAGGGGGAAGAACAACGATGGGTTACATTGATGACCCCAACAAAGTTTTACACGTGCATTTCCAAAGTACTATGCCCACCAAGGAGCTCACCACCATGGAGTCCTTTGACCCTGAGGGTGGATACCCACAAATGAGGAAGATGCTATCATGGGCATTCGACTCCCACCTCGATGAGCCTAAATTCAAGATTAACCAAGGAGTGGTATTAAAGTTGTCTCGAAGGAAAGGGGGACAACCCCATTGTAAACACACAACAACTATCAGATGAGCAAGTGTGTAACGCACTCAACAAAGTCTCCATGGAAATCGAGGCTAGGCTCTTCAGCAGGAATGATAGGGTTAGAGTCTTGGAGGACCTATTAGAGAAGAGGAAGGAAGAAGTGGTGAAGCTAACGAAGGATCTCAGCCTTGAGAAATTAATCAGTGCTCAACTACAGAGGGAGCTTCAGGAGGAAAAGGCCAGGGTATGCAAAGTTTCCAAGAAGGTGGAGCTCATCTCCCAATCGATTATCACGAAGCACCTGGACCTCAACCTCTCTGCACAAAAAAAGTATAAATCCTCCCTAGAATGTCTAGAGGACTTGACTCGATCCTCACCATGGAGAGGAAACCCTTGCATCGAGTCGCATTAAAGAGGTAGCGGCACACTTAGAGAAGGAATACAAGTTGAAGGTCATCAGCATCATGTCCAAATACAACAAGATGCTCACCGAAGTAAGAATAGTTGCACAAACCACGAGGGGTTGCTTACGACCATTGTGCAGATCAAGACAAAGTGACAAGCATACTACTTGCCAACGAATGAAGTTGAGTTGAAGGAATTCAGAGAAAAGAATAAGGGAAATAGAGCCGAGTGGGAAAGGATCATAGCCAAGTAGAAAAGAAATCCGAAGCCATTGAGAACCGGTGAGTCTCAATCAAAACCAGCTAAAAGAGCTCTACAAGGTCATCACAAGGAAGATGGATTCCCTAGAAGATCACGCTAAAGAACTAGAGACTGTGGTGGAAACCATTACCACACAAGGGGAGGGGATAACCTTCGATGAGGTGAGCACCTTGGTTGGTGACATCTACACTAAAGCACAGGAGGAAGTCAACAGTACACTTAGAGTACATTGAGGTCAGTCCTCTCTAGGAAAATTTTAACCCTATTCTTTCTCTTCCCATTCTTTATTCTTCCCCCCATTCTTTTCTAAGGCAAGACCTTGCATTATTTTTGTACTACATTCTTTGAGAAGGTTCCCAAGGGTGGAGAACAGGTGAAGTGTGGGGTAATGTTGGGCCCCTATCATAGCTTCCAAATCTTAAGGGCGTGTAGAAGCACATGGTCGAAGGAAGCATGCAAGTTAAGGCGTGTAGGGAAGTATTCAAAAGGCTTCTTGAGAACCCACAAGTGCACACACCGCACGAAGAACAATTCAGGACTTAGCCACTTTTGGCCTTTTGGATAGGACACATGAAGAATGTGTTCCATTTGGATAAGGTTCCACTTGGTGACAGGGTATCCTGGAGGGAATATACCTTGCGATACAAAAGATCTAAAAAGTTAATCATGACATGGATAGGCATGCGCCCAAGGTGACCCATACCTCGACACTGGGGCAAGATATGAGGCTCAGAGAGGAGTTTGTTAGAGCGCAGAGGAGTTTGTTAGTGCTCGTTCTATTTATATGTGCACCCTTGCAAAGAAGAGAGACAAGTGAGGTAGCAGAGATCTCAGTAGAATTACTATGAGAACTATGGGATGAAAATGGTTAAATAATTCCAAAGAAGGATGTAATGGGGAAAATGGGGAAAGAAATTTTTGTTTTGTGGGAGTACATGTATGAATCCAAAGACGTGCATGACTATGGTTTGCCCTCGTGAGACTTTGTAGAGCATTACTCGAATAAATATGATAAGGTTACCATCATGTTTACATTAAGATCTCCTTCTGTATTATCTACATGTTTTTACTCTGCTTTTGATCTTGTATAATCCTGGACCTCACTTGAATGGTTAAGTATATTAGTGGATTTACAACTCTTGGTTCTATTATTTCTGTTGTGCACTTTGTTTCTATTATGACTGAAGGGGTGTAGAAGTCATCCTGAGCTCTATAGCTCTTCATGTCTATTAAATCACTAAGTCAGAATCATGAACTATGCCTTCCACTAGACTCACATAAAAGAGAGACTGGCTCCCTCTCACGCACCTCAGGTGAGTGCCCAGTGCCCGTTGGGTGATAGGCCAACACGCATGAGGTTCCCTTGTTCTTAGTGGGTGTAAAAGTGACTACACAACTCCCTTGGATTGTCGTCAATAAATAATTTTTTTGGGATTGGTGGAATTAGACACCTTTGAACCTCATATTTACATGAATACCAAACTTAGGATTATTTAACACATCCGATACCCATTTATCCACCAATAGCAGAGGACATCTAATAGACACTTTCTAAACTAGTAGGAGCATACAATTTAATCAATGACTTGACGAAGACCTTTTCTCACATTTCCTTATTAGATTTGCTAAAGAACTCCCCTGCCCATAGAGCTTCTTTGTTACAATCATTGGGTCTTGGTAATTTGATCAATGTCACTCTTCCTCTTTAAGTGCGAGTAAACCATGTAGATTTTGATGTTTACCCTCTTGGGAAGCCAGATAGGGATACTAGATTTGTGTTAGACAGAGGAAAAATGCTGACAGATGCATAAATTTCATGTAGAGGTGAACCAACCTTACATTTACAAGTATGGATCTACAATAACAACGTTAAATGCATGATGGTAGTCCCCTTTACTTTTCTTCAAAAACTAGGATATGGAGAAAAAAATTGTTCCTCAACACAAAGTATGCTAAGGGGTATGATAGCCTCAAAGCAAGTTAAATAGGGACCATAGTGTTTCCAAATCACCTTAGGCCCCAAGACAATTCTCACTAAATTTTATATTATAGATTGGGAAACCAACTATAATATGGTTCTCATCCTCCCATTGATACATCGCATGAAGGCAATCCCCTCAACATTCTTTCAGAGGTAAAATTATTACACTTAGGGAAATTCTTCGTGGCGTAAGGTGACCCAAAAAAATTTGATATTCACTTAGCTAATTTAAATAAGAGACCGGGCATCCATTCTGAGTTGGAGCTCCCACCAATCAGCTTTATAAACTAGTTGGTTCAAAACTAAAAGAAAATAAGTTCCCAATGGAATTATAAGTCATGGGCTTGATCCAAAGCATTCGTGGTCAAGGATGAGACAATCATCATGGAAATGGTGTCGTTAGAAACCACAAAAATATTGTTGAGTTATTGGAGAAGGATTTACCTATTCTCCTTCCATTCAATTCTATGGGTATGGGACATACCCTTGGACTCAGTTCTCTTACAGAAGATGAAGTTTATATGATGGAAGTAATCGAGGCAAAGGAAGAAGATATGAAGAATGATCACACATCCATTTTTCCGAGTAACTATTGGAATATCCATTTTGATGGAACGATATGTCATTTGGCACCGGGAAGGTGTGGACCTTACCTCTCCCGAGGAAAGATTCTTCCTTTCACCTTCAAGTTAAACATCAAATGTACAAATAATGGGGCTGAATACGTAGTGCTCTTCTTTGCCTCATTGTATAAAAAGGATGGGTGCGAGTATCATAAGGGTGCTAGGTGATTCACAATTTGTCAAAAATCAAGTGTCCAAGGCATACAAGATTAGAGCCGAGAATATGCAACTCTACAAAATAGTAGTGCTAAATCGAACAAAGGGGTTGGACTTCATATCAATCGAAGCAATTCCTCGGAACAAAACCATCTTACAAAATCTATATTAACTTCTGCTTCTTACTTAAATCCAAGGAGTGGGTTAGAAGATACAAACTTCATGCTATTGGTTCGTGTTGAACCTTTGGTTTATAAAATACCGATAACCCCAATGTTGACATACATAAAATTTGAGAAGGAGTCTATCATCTCGGACCTCATTTATAATGATAAATCAACTTTGGGATATCTAAACATTTATGTAGAATTGCATCTCGCTCATCACAAGGTTAATTTTTCTCTAATCCCAAAATTTTCTTCCTATTTTAGAAATCACACTATATAGTCTTCCTTAGGGAAGGATCTTGAAATTTATGAGGTAGGAGAAGAAGGGTATTTAGAGTTTCCTTATGCACTTCCTGAGTTTGAGGAAGGAAAATCCTCCTTAATTAAGGGAACGATCGATGTAAACATCGGGATGGAGGAACAAACAATAATCCTAAAGTTTAGATCCTCTCTAACTCAAGAAGAAGTAGAAATACACACACAGATTCTCAAGGAACAATCGAAAGATTTCACATTCAACTATAGAGAAATGATAGAGATTTCTCCTAACGTTGTGGTCCATAACCTTGTGAAAATCCGATGTGAAACAAATTAAATATAATTCAAGTCCTATGAATCCAAAGGTGGATCTCATGGTGAAATAAGAATTTATGAAATTGTTACAAGTAGGGTTCATCAAACCGGTTGACTATTCCCAGTGGGTATCCAATATTGTCCTTGTTCTAAAAAAGAACGGGAAAATCCATATTTGTATTGAATTTTAGGACATTAACAAAGCATGTCCCAAGGATGATTTCTCACTTCCCTCCATTGATTTCATTTTTGACATGATAGTTTTCTATGATTTATCTCTCATGGATGGATTCTCGGGATACAACTAAATTCAAATTTCTAGGAGGATAAGACCAAGATGAATTTATTACTCCTTGGAGAACCTATTACTACATGGTCATGAAATTCAGCTCAAGAATGCTTGGAAAAAATTAAAAATGCTCGATGATGTATATCTTCCATGATCTTATCCAAACAATTATGGAGTATTATGTTGATGACCTCCTAGCCAAAGCTAGAAAATGGTGTGATCACCCCGAGGTGATTCACGCCATCCGTCTTGGTTAATCTAATACGACATCATGCTAGATCTATAAAATTTTGTATTTGGTGTAATGGGACGAAATTTTTTGGGACATATCATATCTTTATGAGGGATTGATGTAGATCCATCCAAAATTCAAGAGGTACTAGAATTGACCCACCATCGATGAATCTAGTATAAGGTCTTTTCTTTATAAAATTCATGCAATCAAGGTTCATCCCTTATCTAACTTTTTTATTCATCCATCAACAATTTACTAAAGAGGGATTTCTAAATCGAGTGGATAGAAGAGTGAAATGATGCATTTGAGTCGGAAATGATTCTTACTCTCACCACCTACGCTTTATGCCTCCTCGAGTCAAACCGACCCCTCATTCTATATTCAAGGGCAAAAGATGTCTCGCTAGCTTGCATGTTCACTGAGGAAGATGATGATAAGCATGAGCATGTAGTTTATTTCATTAGTCAAACACTACTTGATTACGAGACACATTACACATAGGCAAAAAAAGGAATGCCTAGCTATAGTGTTTGTAACAAAGTGGTTGAGACATTATATGTTGAACCAGGAAAAAGGGTTATCATCAAAACTGATCATTTATGACTTATTTAGTTCAAGTTTTGTTGTCTAAAAGGGTCGGGAACTTTATAACTCTAATGGGTGAATTCGAGTTGACCTTCATTAATCAAATGACTGTAAAAGGACGTGTTATTGCAGATTGTTAGCTAATAACCAAATGGAAAAAGATGACATATTTGATTTGGACTTTCCAAATGAGTGTGTATACCATTTGAAGATCAAGCCTCCAATCACAAAGGTGTGTCCTTTGTACACTGACATAATCAATTTCATTGTAAACAAGGCATACCCCGAAGGGGGTACATCTCAACAAAGGAGAAGGTTACGCATTATAACCACTAAGTACATGATTTTGGAAAAAGTGCTCTATTGTATAGCCTTTGATGAAATGTTATTAAGATGTGTTGATAAAGAAGAATCTAAAAATATTCTTTACGAATCACATACTCAAGTATGCGGAGGTCACTTTGGAGGCCACAATACTACTTGAAAGATACATCGAATGGGCTAATTTTTTCCCAAATTTGAGCATGATGCGGTTTAATTTGTATGTAAGTGTCATAAATGCCAAAATTTATACCATGAGATCCTC